>JAKCPB010000983.1:0-153737 GCA_021442155.1 Cymbidium sinense
ATGGTTAGAAGATCACAATATAGCGTAATGCCAAGTTGGTTAGAAGAGCTCGAAGGTTTGGAGGAGAGATGCCAGCAGGCATGCCAAAACCTCAAGTTGTACAAATCTAAAATGATTCAAGCTCACAATAAGTTGGTCCATCCTAGAGCTTTTCAAGTAAGAGAGCTTAGTTTAGTAGAAGATTGATTATTGTCCATTGTAAGATGGGAGGAAAGTTTGAACCCACTTGGGAAGGCCCTTTTGCCATAGAAAAGGCCTACCAAGGAGGATCTTAGCTTATTAATCATAAAGAGAGCGCCTAATGCATCCAATCAATGGGCTCTACTTAAATAAATATTATAAATCATTTTTAAAAATAATTATCATTAATGAAAATTCCATTTTGAATTCAATCTCTTAGATATTGAAAGTATTCTTGTTTGTGAATCTGCCATAATGTGTTTAGGGTAGTTGAAAAGAACCATAGTAGCATCCTATCATTCATCGACACAACACAAACACAAACTACACACAAACATATAAAAAAACACTATTTTGCTCTACTACTCTAAGTTGAGATAACACCAGGGTACTCACTCAAGTAGTTTAGGGGTCAATGGTGTGCTACCCGCTAGTGTCACCCAATGGTCTTCTTACTTTGAGGATGTAAGTCTACTATGCTTTCCTTCCTTACTTGGCCATCAACACCGACAAGTGCCTTGTTAATTTTGGTAGCCTTACCACACATGCAAGCTACCTCATGTTGGCTTCATTTAAGAAGATGTGAGTCTATAATGCTTTCATCTTTGATTAGCCTTAGCACACAAACTGGGTCGAGTATATTGGAGGTTTAGGATAAGTCCCCTAGTGGCTCCTTGTTGCACACTAATGAAACCTTAGGTTGGTTGGTTCTCACTATGCTAAAGGATATACCACTAATACTGATGGATACACTTTAGGTTTGTTGGTTCTTGCACCTTAGGATACACCACACATGATAGATGTATGCTATGCTTTCTCCTTGAGTTGGCCACCCATACTTATAGGCTTTCTTTTCGTGGATAATGCCCCCAGCAACATCTCCTGTGGGCACTATATTTGGATCACATCCTTATGCACCCTATTTAGACATTACTTGAGTTACTATCGACAATTCCTCTTTCCTAGTAACTGGTTTGGAGAATCCATCCTGTGGATGTGCGATTCTCCCTTGGTCCAAGAAATCTAAGATAGGTCACATAGCCTTCTCGTGGTCCTCGACACCAACGTGGTCCACACAAATATATAAACAAAATATATATTCACTTGTGGATTAGAGGACACCCTAGTGTACCTTTTCCCAAGCATCCTTTTTTAGGGGTCGAAAAACTCCTATAGAATTGGTCAACTACTCTTGATATAAGTCCCTAGCACATTCACTCAAGAGTCACTAAGTCAGGTTTGATTTGTTGTGCTACCAATAGGTCACCCTAGAAGTTGTTCCTTGCTTTAGAAGATGTAAGTCTCTACTTCCTTCTGTTAGCACAGCACAAAAGGCAACCCTTTAGGTTTGCTTCTACCCCATGGCAGTAGACTATCCCTTTGGATTTGTAAATTGAGATATGACAAGTCCGATATAGCCCCTTCTCGGGTCCATCACATCAACATGGTCCATAAATTAAATCTATCAAATTTGACCGAGCTCACATCCCCAGATATGCCCTCAATTCAAAATCAAACTAAACCAAACAAACCATATCAAATCACATGAAATAAAGATAAAATTAATCTTTACTACTTTTGAGTTGACATAAGTCCCCAGTGACATTCACTCAGTAGTCGCCCTAGGTCAGGTTCGATTAATTGTGCATCCAACAAGTCACCCCAGCTGTTGTTCCTCACTTTGGAAAATGTAAGTTTGCTACACTTTCTTTTAGCATACATTGCACACGAAAAAACCCTTAGGTTGGCCCACCTACGCCAGACTATCCATTTGGATTTGTAAACTGAGGTAGGTCATAATATACCCCTTCTCTATGCATAACCATAAGGTCCATACATTAACTCCATTAAATTAAACCCAATCTGATTTTCCCTAGTGAGTTAAATCACACCCTTCTCCCGGAGCCCCAAATCATATATAAACAAGTCAAGCAAACAAATCAAATTCCAAACCAACATCCTAGTGGAACCAAATTAAACCAACTAGAAAGTCTAAATCAAAGAAATCCAACCAAACTCTTATCCCAGATACATCCCCAAACAAATCTAAATCAAGATAAATCTCAAACTCGCTTCCTTAGTGGAAGGTTCATATACCCGATCCTGGACTCCCATATTCTAGATATGCCTCCACATCAATTAAAACAAAACAAATTAAAGTTGATTCGATCTTAATCCCCTGGATTATAGATTCTTATCCCTTGGATCTTCTCCCTCAAATCATATAATCAAATCAAATCCAAACCTTATCCCCAATAGATTTTCTTTCTTCTATGCCCTCAACATAAACCCTCACATGTCATGTATAATGCATTAGTGATCTCCTAGTGGAGCTCCCTTCATGTTATTGACATGGAATTCTCATCAAATCTTATTTCTTCTCTTATTGACACCTTTAATACTTCAACCAAAAGCCTAACAATGTATTTCTTCAAATTACATCATCTTAACATTGTAATCAACATTTTATGATTTGTGATGGTGCAAGCACAAACTAACTATACAATATCATGCTAAACATATTATAGTGTGAATAAACACACTATATTATATTATAATATATGATGTTATATTATAATTTGCTATAATATAATATATCATCTAACATTACACCTCATTAGAATCACTTAAAAGGAACAAATAACAAAATTTTCTTAATATATGAATAATGTTCATTTTGATGTAAAATTGTTATTTTTCTATTAGAAATGGTACAAAATAGCATAATTTTGGTGTTCCTTCGGTGGTGAATTTGGCCAAATTCTTCCATCTCAACAAATTATGAGTTTTTACCCAATGTATTATTACTTTTTTAAAAATGTATATAAACAAAAAAAATATATACTAAAATATACAATAACATTTAGTAACACTTCATATATATGTGAAGTTATATTGTTATGTACATTATATTTTAGTTTTTCATATAATATATTATCTTACATTACACCTTAAAATGAATCACTTTAAGCAAAAAATTATAAAATTTGGTTAAAAAAAGAACATTTATTTTGGATGCAAAATTCCATTCTTTTGATTAAATGACACCATAGCACACCCCAATGATGTTCCTTAAATTTACCTTAAATTTGGCCAAATCCCATCATCTTAGCCTATAAATTATTTTATGAATTATACTAGTACAAACTCTACATCATACTATAAGATACTAAAATATGCTAAACAACAAGTAGTAATACAAAAGTATGTTATATAATGATGCTTACACTATGTTATGGCATCCTATATCATAATACACAAACATATTATATTATATTATATTGCATATCACATCACAAGGGATTGCTTAAGATAAAAAATCATAAAATTAGTCTAAACAATAAAAAACTATATATTTTAGTCGTATCACTTACAAATTTTAAATTAAAATAATATATTATGATGCCATGCTCTACCTATTATGAATTTGGCCAAATTCCACCATTTTAAAGTCTAAATCAACATTTTTATAAATAATGCTAGTGTAGGCTCGACTGCATGATTGTAAAATACTGAAAGAATTTAAAATGCAGAACAATATATTATGATATATGATGCTATACTATGCTACAACATATAATATTTATTTTGAACATAAAATCTTACTTTTTAAACTACAAGTAGCAAAGCACCCTTTGGTACTACAACCTAATTCCCACTTCAAATTTAACAAATTTCATCATTTATTAATTAAATATTATTATGATTTATATTAATATAGACTATAGGGAACAATACAATATACTAAAACATTTCAAAACATCTTATAACATCCAAAAAACACATCAATATATGCTCAAATATATGATGCTACATTATACTATAATATATGGTAATATAATATGATTAGGTTATTTAGGTATTCAAATCACTCACCAAGGGAAAGTCTTTGAAGACATTTTCTTTAGCTACCTTAACTATGTTAGATTAGGTCCTTTTAGATCTACTCCTAATGAAAACTTTATTCAAGGTTTATGGTTTAGGGTTTAGGGTTTTAGGTTTATGGTTAAGGTTTAGGGTTTGGTTTAGGTTTAGATTTAGGGTTTGGTTTATGGTTTTGTGGTTTAGGGTTTAGTGGTTTAGGGTTTTGGTTTAGGGTTTAGGGGTTTAGGTTTAGTGATTTGTGATTTGGGTTTAGTTTATGGTTTAGTTTAGTTTATTGTTTTAGGTTTTAGGGTTGTGATTTAGGTTTAGGGTTTGTTTAGTTAGTTTAGTTTATGTTTTAGTTTAGATTTAGGGTTTAGGTTTAAGGTTTTTAAAGATTTTTTTAATTGAGAACAAATTCATTCAACATTTATTCTTTCAATTTCAACCAAGTATCCCAACTTTTCTAAGACACACGTTTACACATAGATAAAAATGAGCACCCATAGCAAATCAAAACCCTAGATAAGTTGAATGCCTCATTGTAAAGACAGCCATAAGTAGCGATCGGGCCGGTCATTCTTCGCTCATCAACAACCCAACCTCTTGACTAGTGGGAGCCATCATATCGCTCCTCCCACCACCACCATGATTATAACCTCCCACCTCCTCCCCATAACCACCACCGCCTCACCACCACCTCCATATCCACCATCACCTCCCCCCCACCACTACGATAACCCGCTGCCTTTGCCTCCATCACATGATTTGATTGCTACATGTTGCCATGTCCCATTCTGGTTTGTGTTTCTAGTCAGGGTTGAGGGTTTGTTTAGGGTTTAGATTTAGGGTTTTTAGGGTTTATTTGAGGTTTATGGTTTAGGTTGTAGATTTTAGGGTTTGTTTTAGGGTTTGTGATTTGGGGTTTAGGTTTGGATTTTGGTTTAGTAGTTTGGGGTTTAGAGTTTATGATAACCTAAACCCTAAACCCTAAACCCTAAACCCAAATCAAACCCTAAACCCTAAACCTAAACCCTAACCTAAACCCTAAACCCTAAACTATAAACCCTAAACACTAAAATGCTAAACTTAAACCCTAAACCTAAACCAAAACCTTAAACCTAAACCTAAACCTAAACCTAAACCTAATCCTTAAACCTATACTTAAACCTAAAACCTAAACAAACCCTAAACCTAAACCCTAAACCTAAACTTAAACCTAAGCCCTAAACCCTAAAACCCTAAACCATAAAGCCTAAACTAAAACCAAACCTAAACCCTAAACCCTAAACACCAAACCTAAACCCTAAAATAAACTTTAAACCCTAAACCCTAAACCCTAAACCTAAATCAAAACCTAAAACCTAAACCTAACTAAAATAAAACATAAAATAAAATAAATAAAAACCTAAACCTAAACCTAAAATAAAATAGAGTAAATTATAAAAATAAATTAAAATAAAATAAATAAAAACCTAAACTAAACTAAAAAAATAAAATAAACCTAAGAATAAAACCTAAATAAAATAAAAACTAAACTTAAAATAAAAAAAATAAACCTAAAATAAAATAGAATAAAACTAAATAAAACCTAAACCAAAAATAATCCTAAAAATAAAAAAACTAAAACCTAAACCCTCAACTAAAAAAAAAACTAAACTAAAATAAAATAAATAAAATAAACAAAAAATAAACTAAACTAAAATAAATAAACTAAAACCTAAACCTAAAATAAACTAAACCTAAACCCTAAACTAAATAAAATAAAATAAACTAAAAATTAACCTAAACCTAAACTAAAAAATAAAACCTAAAATAAACCTAAAATAAAAACCTAAAACCTAAACTAAATGAAACCAAAATAAAATAAGTAGAAAAACTTAAACCTAAATAAAATAATAATAATAAAAAACATGAACTACAACCTATAAACCTAAACCCAAAAAGGAAATAAAATAAAAAATAAAAACAAAACTAAAATAAAATAAATAAAAACATAAACTAAACTAAAAAATAAAAAACCTAAATAAAATAAAAAAACCTAAAATTAAAATGAAATAAAGCTAAAATAAAATAAAATAAAAACTAAATAAATACCTAAACCTAAAAAATAAAACCTAAACCCTAAACTAAAAAAATAAAACCTAAACCTAAAATAGAAATAAAATAAACCTAAACCTAAACTAAAATAAACTAAACTAAAATAAATGAAACCTAAACCTAAACCTAAAATAAACTAAACCTAAACAATATAAAATAAAATAAACCAAAAATAAACCTAAACCTAAAATAAAATCCTAAAACCTAAACCTTAAAAAATAAATAAACCTAAACCTAAACATAAAAATAAAAAATAAGACCTAAACGTAAAAAATAAAATAAAAATAAAACTAAAGTAAAAAATTAAACATAAACCTAAACCTACTAAAATAAAAACCTAAGCTAAAATAAATAAACCTAAATTAAATAAACTAAACTAAATAAAATAAAATAAGCCAAATTTAAAATAAAAAATAAAATAAACTAAATAAACCTGAACCTACTAGTTTACTTAATTAAAAAAACCTAACCTTAAACCCTAAACCCTAAAATAAACCTAAACCCTAAACCCTAAATTCTAAACCTACAACCCTAAAGCCTAAACACTAAACTAACCCTAAACCCTAAATAAAAAAATAAATAAATAAAAAAAAAACCTTAACCCTAAACCCTTAACTATAACCCTAAACCCTAAAACTCTAAACATTAAACCCTAAACCCTAAAGTGTAAAACCTAAACTCTCAACCCTAAAACCTACAACCCTAAACCATAAACCCTAAACACCAAACCATAAACTCTAAACCCTAAACCCTAAACCCTAAAAACCTAAAACCCTAAAAAAAACTAAACCTAAACTAAATAAAACCTAAAAATAAAATAAATAAAAAGACCTAAACCTAAATAAAATAAAATAAATAAAATAAAATAAAATAAAATTAAACCTAATTAAAACCTAAACCTAAACCTAAACATAAACCTAAAAATAAAATAAAATAAAAACTAAAACTAAACTAAAATAAAATAAATAAAACTAACTAAAAAAAATAAAATAAACCTAAAAAACCTAAACAAAAAACTAAATGTAAGATAAAAATAAAATAAACCTAAAATAAAATAAAATAAAAACTAAATAAAAACCTAAACCTAAAAAAATAAACCTAAAAATAAATAAAAAATAAAACATAAACCATAAACTCAAAAAAAAAACCTAAACCTAAAATAAAAAAAATGAAATAAACCTAAACCTAAACTAAACTAAAATAAATAAAACCTAAACCTAAACCTAAATTAAACTAAACCTAAACCCTAAACTAAATAAAAAAATAAACTAAAAATAAACTTAAACCTAAACTAAAAAATAAAATATAAAAATAAACCTAAAATAAAAAACCTAAACCTAAAGCTAAAAAATAAAATAAAAACCTAAACTTAAACTTAAAAATAAAAAATAAAACCTAAACATAAAAAAAAAACTAAACTAAACATAAACCTAAACCTAAACCTAAAAAAATAAACTAAATAAAATGTAAACTAAAATAAATAAACCTAAAATAAATAAACTAAACTAAATAAAAAAAAATAAACTAATAAAATAAATAATAAACTAAAAAACCTAAACTATTGATTTTCTTAATTTTTTAAATAAAACCTAAACCCTAAGCCCCAAACCCTAAACCCTATAACATAAAGCTCTAAACCCTAAATCCTAAACCCTAAAGCTAACCCTAAACTAACCATAAACCCTAAACCCTAAATAAAAAAATAAAAAATAAAACCCTAAAATAAACCCTAAACCCTAAACCTAAACCCTAAACTTAAAACCCTAAACCTTAAACCCTAAACCCTAAACCATAAACCCTAAAACCTAAACCCTAAACCCTAAGTTGCTAAAAACCTAAACCTAAACTAAATAAAACCTAAAAATAAAATAAAATAAAATCTAAATGAAATTAAAATAAAAATAAAATCAAATAAAAATAAAAAAATAAAACCTAAACCTAAACCTAAACCTAAAAAGAAAATAAAATAAAATTAAACTAAATTAAAAAAAATAAATAAAAACCTAAAATAAATAAAAAAAATAAAAAACCTAAATATAAAAAAAACTAAACCTAAAATAAAAATAAAATAAACCTAAAATATAATAAAATAAAAACTAAATAAAAACCTAAAACTAAAAATAAACCTAAATATAAATAAAAACTAAAACCTAAACCCTAAACCAAAAAAAAAAACCTTAACCTAAAAAAATAAAATAAACCTAAACCTAAACCTAAACTAAAATAAATAAAACCTAAACCTAACCAAAAAATAAACCTAAACCTAAAGCTAAACTAAATAAAATAAAATAAACTAAAAATAAACCTAAACCTAAACTGAAAAAATAAAACCTAAAATAAAAACCTAAAACCTAAACCTAAAGAAATAAAATAAAAACCTAAACCAAAATGTAAAAATAATAAAATAAAACCTAAAACTAAAAGATATAATAAAAATAAAACTAAACTAAAAAATAAACCTAAACCTAAACCTAAACATAAAAAATAAACTAAAATAAGAAACCTAAACTAAAATAAATAAACCTAAAATAAATAAACTAAACTAAATAAAATAAAATAAAAATAAAAAAATTAAAATAACCTAAAATAAATAAAAAAATAAACTAAATAAACCTAAACCTACTAGTTTACTTAATTTAAAAAAAAATCCATAAACCCTTAATCTTAAACCCTACAACCCAAAACCCTAAACCTTAACCCAAAATCGAAAACCTTAAACCCTAAACCCTAATCATAAACACTAAACCCTAAAACCCAAACCCTAAACCTATACCCAAAGTAACTAAATAAATTTAAAAGTAAATAAACCTCAAACTTAATAAACCTATACCTAAACCTAAACCCTAAGAATGGGCGTAACCTTGACGTGAACATCACCCAACCGTGCTCGCCTAGATGAGGTGGAGGGGAGATGGATGTGACCATTATCACAAGGTGGTGGGGATCTAAAAGTGATATGGAGGTGGTGGTTGGAGTGGGGCATGGAAGGGAGGAGTGATGAAGGTTACCATGGTGGTATGAGGGAGATTGGGGAAATGATGGTGGATTCGCTACTGAGATCGGGATGTTCATTGGGGGAGAAATTGAAAATGGTTGACTGAACGCTTATGGAACTTTTATATAGTAGATACTTCTAGTTATCTAAGGTTTTTGATTTTCAATGAGTGTGTCTTAGAAAACTTGGTGTGTTATTTGCTTGATTAAATCAAAAGAAGAAATAATGAATTTGTTTTCTATCAAAAAAAAAAAAAAACCTAAAACTCTAAACTAAAACTTAAACCCTAAACAATGTAAACACTAAACCATAAAACCCTAAACCCTAAACCTAAAAAACCCAAAAAACTAAATAACCCTAAACCCTAAAACCTAAACCCTAAACACTAAACCCTAAACCCAAAAAAAAATAAAAAAAGAAAACCTAATCCCTAAACCCCAAACCTTAAACCTTATACTAATCCTAAACCCTAAACCCTAAACCCTAAAAGCAAAAAACCTAAACCTAAACTAAATAAAATAAAATAAATAAAATAAAATAAAAACCTAAATTAAAACCTAAACCTAAACCTAAACCTAAACCTAAACCTCCAAGTAAAATAAAATAAAATTAAAAACCAAACTAAACTAAAATAAAATAAATAAAAACCTAAACTAAACTAAAAAAATAAAATAAACCTAAAATAAGAAACCTAAATAAATTAAAACCTAAATAAAAAAATAAAAAACAAAATAAAATAAAATAAAAACTAAATAAAAACCTAAACCTAAAAAATAAACCTAAAACCTAAAATAAATAAAAATTAAAACCTAATCCCTAAACTAAAAAAAACTAAACCTAAAATAAACAAAATAAAATAAACCTAAACCTAAACTAAAATAAATAAAACATAAAATAAACCTAAGAATAAAAAACCTAAATAATATAATATCTATATAAAAAAATAAAAATAAAATAAACAAAAAATAAACTTAAAATAAAATAAAATAATAATTAAATAAAATCCTCAACCTAAAAAATAAAACCTAAAAAAAACCTAAGAATAAATAAAAAAATAAAACATAAACCTTAAACTAAAAAAACCTAAATCTAAAATAAAAACAAAATAAACAAAATAAAATGAACCTAAACTTAAATTAAATAAACTAAACAAAAAACCCCTAAACCTAAACTAAATAAAATAAAATAAAATAAAAATAAACCTAAATCTAAAATAAAAATTAAAAGCTAAAAATAAACCTAAAATAAAAAACTTAAAACCAACCTTAACCTAAAATAAAAATAAACCTAAACTTAAAAAATAAAATAAAATAAACTCAACTAAAAAATAAACCTAAACCTAAACCTAAACATAAAAATAAACTAAAATAAATAAACCAAACTAAAAAAAATTAAAAATAATCATAAATAAAATAAAAAAATAAACTAAACTAAAATAAATAAAAATAAAAAATAAACCTAAACTATGGTTTACTTTTTTAAAAACCTAAACCCTAAACCCTAAACCCTAAACCCTAAAAAAAAAACCCTAAACCCTAAAGCCTAAAAATAAACCCTAAACCCTAAACCCTAAACTAAATCTAAACCTAAACCCTAAACCCTAAACCTAAACCTAAACCTAAAACTAAACCTAAATTAAATAAACCTTAAAAATAAATTATTTAAGAAAGCCTAAACCTAAACAAAATTAAAAATAAAATAAAATAAAAACCTAAACTAAAACCTAAACCTAAACTTAAAAATATGAAAAATAAATTAATAAAAATAAAATAAAAATAAAACTAAACTAAAATAAACATAAACCTAAATCTAAACCTTAAAAATAAACTAAAATAAAAAACCTAAACTAAAATAAATAAACATATAATAAATAAACTAACTAAATAAAAATAAAAAATAAAAAATATACTAAATATGCCAAAAACCAACCATTTTACTTAATTTTAAAAAAAAACCTTAAACCCTAAAACCCTAAACAAACCTAAACCTAAACACTAAACCTAAAACCCTACAACCCAACCCTAATCCTAAAATCCTAAACCAAACCCCTAAACCTCAACCTTAAAAGCATAAACTGTAAAAGCCTAAACCCTAAACCCAAAACCCTATACCCTAAACCCTAAGACTAAACCCTAAACCCCAAACCCTAAACCTAAACCTAAAGTAACTAAATAAATTCAAAATAAACCTAAACCATAAAACCTAATAAACCTAAACTTAAACCTAAACCCTAAGAATGGGCAGAACCTTGATGGTAGGAACATCACCATCAACCAAGTTAGTCTAGATCTGGCGGTGGAGGCTAAGGCAGAGGTGGCGGTTATTGTAGTGGTGGTGGTGGATATGGAGGTGCTGGTGGATATGGAGGTGGTGGTCAAAATAATGGTGCTTATGGAGGCGGGAGGAGCGACCAAGGTTACAGGCGTGGTCGTGGCCGAGTGAAAGATCGGGTATATGATGGTGGATCCCGCTACTCGATAAGCTAGGGTGGTTCTGATGGGAATTGGAGAAATTGAAGAACGATCGATCCAATCTGCTGCCAATAGAACTCTGTCTTTACAGTATATATGGTTCTAATTATCTATTATTTTGATTTGCTATATGTGTGCTCATTTTTTATCTATATCGTCACTTGTGTCTTAGAAAACTTGGTGTGTTACTTGGTTGATGAAATGTTGAATCTGAATTTGTTCTTTATTAAAAAAAAGTAAAAACCAAAACATAAACAAAATAAAACCTAAGAATATAATAAATTAGAAAACCTAAACCCAAATAAAATAAAAACATAAATTAAAACCTAAACCTAAACCTAAACCTAAAAAGAAAATAAAATAAAACTAAACTAAAATATAATATATAAAAACTAAACTAAAAAAATAAAATAAAAATCCTAAATAAAATTAAAAACTATACTTAAAATAAAAATAAAATGAACCTAAAATAAAATAAAATGAAAACCTAAATAAAAATAAACCTAAATAAAAAAATAAAATAAAATAAACTAAAATAAATAAAAAATAAATTGAATAAACCTAAACCTACTAGTTTACAAAAATTTTTAAAAAACCCTAACCCTAAACACTAAACCCAAACCCTAAACTTACAACCCTAAACCCTAAACCTTAAACCCTAAACCCCACTCCCTAAACCCTAAAGAATAAAATCCTAAACTCTAAACCCTAAACCCTAAACCCTAAAAATATAAAAAGAAGCTTACATAAATCCTAAAACAAAATAAATAAAAAAACTTAAATCTAAATAAAATAAAAACTAATATAAAATAAAACCTAAACCTAAACCTAAAAATATATAATATAAAAAATAAGAAGTAACCTAAAATGTAATGATAAATAAAAAAACTATAAAAAACAAAAAAATCCAAAAAAATTAAAAACCTAAATAAAATAAAACTAAAAGATAATCAAAATCAAATGAACCTAAAATAAAATAAAATAAAACTAAATTAAAACCTAAACCTAAAAGATAAATTTAAAAAAACCTAAAATAAATTAAAAAAAATAAAACCAAAAAAAAAAAAAACTAAAAATAAAAAAATAAAATGGTCCTAAAAATATAAAATAAAATAAACTAAACCAAATAAACCTAAAACTCAATCTAAAATAAAATAAACCTAAAGCCTAAACTAAATAAAAAAATAAACTAAAAATATCCTAAACCTAAACAAAAAAATAAAACCTAAAAATAAACTTAAAATGAACACCTAAAAGCTAAACCTAAAAAATAATGTAAAAACCTAAACCTAAACCTAAAAATAAATAATAAAACCTAAACCCAAAAACTAAAATAAAATTAAAAGCAAACTAGAAAAAACATAAACCTTAAAAAAGAAACTAAAATAAAAAACCTAAACTAAATAAAATAAATCTAATATAAACAAATAAACTAAATAAAAATAAAAAATAAACCTAATTAATAATACAAAATAAAATAAACTATAACAAATAAAAAATAAACTAAATAAACCTAACCCTACTGATTTTCTCAATTAAAAAAACACTAAACCTAACCTACAGTAACTAAATAAATTAAAAAATAATCCTAAAAACTAAAACCTAATAAACCTAAACCTAAACATAAACCCTAAGAATAGGCAGAACCTTGACATCCGGAACATCACTGTTAACTAGGATCAGTCCAGATCCGGTGGTGGCGGCGAAGGTGGAGGCGACGGTTATCACAATGGTGGTGGGGGATCTAGAGGTGTTGGTGGATATGGAGGTGATGGTCCGGGTAGTGGTGGTCATGGAGGCAAGAAGAGTGATGGAGGTTATAGCCGTGGTGGTGGAGGAGGGGAGAGATCAGGGATATGATGGTGGATCCCGCTACTCGAGATGCTAGGGTGGTTCTGATGGGACATGCAAAAACTGAAGAATGACCTATCCAATTCTTATGGAACTATGTCTTTTAAGTAGAGACAATTCTAGTTATCTAAGATTTTTGATTTTCTCTATGCATTCTCATCTATCTATGTCATCACTTATTTCTTAAAAAACTTGGTGTGTTACTTGGTTGATGAAATTAAAAAGAAGAAATGTTGACTTTGAATTTGTTCTCTATTAAAAAAAATAAAACAAAAATCCTAAACCCTAAACCTAAAGCCTAAAACCTAATCCATAAATCTTAAACCTTAAAAACTTTAAACCTAAAATCCTAAACCCTGAACCCTAAACCCTAAAATCTAAATCCTAAACATTAAACCTACAACCCTAAAATCAAACCTAAACCCTAACCCTAAACCCTAACCCTAAACTCCTCCTAAACCCCAAATCTTAAACCCTAAACCTAAACCATAAACTACCACCTAAAACCTTAAACTTAAAACTCCCTCTAAACCCTAATAAACACTAAAACTAAGCCCTAACTGCCTCCTAAACCTTGACCCCAAACCCACTACCCTGGGCCCTAAACCCTGGGCCCACCCTAAACCTGGGCCCTGGGCCATAAAACCCTAAACCAAAGATCCACACCTAAACCCTGACCACTGGGCCCTAAAACCTAAATCTACTAAATAAACCTAAAATAAATAAAAAACCTAAACCTAAAAATAAAATAAAATAAACTAATAAAAATAAATTAAAATAATGTAAATAAAAACCTAAACTAAACTAAGAAAATAAAATAAACCTAAGAATAAAAAACCTAGATAAAATAAAAACTAAATGTTAAATAAAAATGAAATAAATGTAAAATAAACCTAAAATAAAATAAAATAAAAACTAAATAAAAACCTAAACCTTAAAAATAAACCTAAAAATAAAACCTAAAAATAAATAAAAAATAAAACCTAAATCCTAGACTAAAAGAAAAAACTAAACCTAAAATAAAATAAAATAAAATAAACTTAAACCTAAACTAAAATAAACTACACTAAAATTAATAAAACCTAAATATAAATGTAAAATAAACTAAACGTAAACCCTAAAATAAAAATAAACCTAAAAGTAAACTAAATAAAACTTAAAAATAAAATAAATAAATAAAACCTAAACCTAAATAAAATAAAAAGTTAAAGTAAAATAAAAACATAAACTACAACCTAAACTGAAACCTAAACCTAAAGAAGAAAATAAAATAAAAAATATAAACTAAAATAAAATAAAATAAAAAAACCTAAACTAAAATAAAAAATAAAAAAACCTAAATAAAATAAAAACTAAACCAAAAATAAAAATGAAAAAAAAACCCAACATAAAATAAAATATAAATTAAATAAAAACCTTAACCTATAAAATAAAACCTAAAAAAATAAAAAATAGAACCTAAACATAAAAAATAAAACAAAAATAAAATTAAAATGAAAAATAAACATAAACCTAAACCTCAAAAATAAACTAAAATAAAAAAAACTAAACTAAAATAAATAAACCTAAATTAATTTAACTAAACTAAATAAAAATAAAAATAAACTAAAATCAAAATAAATAAAATAAAATAAACTAAAATAAATAAAAAATTAATTAAATAAACCTAAACCTATGAGTTTACTTAATTTAAAAACATAAAAAAATAAAAAAAATAAAAAAATCCTACGACTAAACCTTAAACCTACAACCCTAAACCTTAAACCCTAAACTGTAAAATTAACACTAAACCCTTAGCCCTAATCCTATAACCCTAAGCATACAACACTAAATCCTAAACCCTAAACCTAAACTAACCCAAAATCCTAAACCTTAAACCCTAAATAAAAAAAATAAATAATAAAAAACCCTAACCCTAAACTCTAAAATAAACCCTAAACCCTAAATTCTTAACCTATAACCCTAAAACATAAAACACTAAACCCTAATCCCTAAACCCTAAACCCTAAACCCTAAACCCTAACATAGCTGAAAACCTAGCCCAACCTTAAACCAAAAACTTAAACTTAAATACTTAAACCTAAAAATAAAAAAATAAAAAAATACCTAAATAAAATATAAAAATTAAACAAAAAACCTAAATGTCTGCTTATACCTAACCTAAACCTAAACTTAAAATAAAAAAATAAACTATACTAAAATAAATAAATAAAAAATTTTAACTAAAAAAATAAAATAAACCTAAAATAAATAAACCTAAATAAAATATAAACTAAACATAAGATAAAATAAAATAAACCTAAAATAAACTAAATAAAATGCTAAAATAAATAATAAACCTAAAATAAATAAAATAAAATACCATAAACTAAAAAACCTAAACATAAAATAAACAAAATAAAATAAACCTAAACCTAAACAAAAATAAAATAAACTAAAATAAATAAAACATAAACCTAAACCTAAATAAATTAAACCTAAACTTAATAATAAATAAAATAAATTTAAAAACCTAAACTAAAAAAAATAAAATAAAAACCTAAAACCTAACCTAAAAAATAAAAAAAAAATAAAACTTACAAAAAATACTAAACTAAATAAATAAACTTAAACCTAAAATTAAAAATTAAACTGAAATAAAAAATAAAAAAATAAATACAACCTAAAAATAAAATATAAAAAATTAAATTAAACAAAACCTAAAATATATACCTAAAATAACCTAAACTTAAACTTAAATTAAAATAAAAAAAACTATACTAAAATAAATAAATAAAAAAATTTTAACTAAACTAAAAATAAAATAAACCTAAAATAAATAAACCTAAATAAAATATAAAAATAAACATAAGATAAAAATAAAATAAACCTAAAATAGAAGAAATAAATACCTAAACCTAAATAATAAACCTAAAATAAATAAAAAATAAAACCTATACCATAAACTAAATTAGAAAACCTAAACATAAAATAAAATAAAATAAATCTAAACCAAAACAAAAATAAACTAAACTAAATAAAACATAAACCTAAACCTAAATAAAATTAAACCTAAACCTAAACTAAATAAAATAAAATAAATTAAAAATAAACCTAAACCTAAACTAAAAAAATTAAAAATAAAACCTAAAATATATACATAAAATAAAAACCTAAAACCTAAACCTAAAAAAATAAAATAAAAACCTAAACCTACACCTAAAAATAAAAAAAATAAAACTTGAACAAAAAAAAAAAACTAAACTAAAAAATAAATAGAAACTTAAACCTAAACTTAAAAATTAAACTGAAATAAAAAAAATAAAAAAATAAAAAAATACAACCTAAATAAAATATAAAAAAATTAAATTAAACAAAAAACCTAAATGTCAACATATACCTAAACCTAACCTAAACTTAAACTTAAAATTAAAATAAAAAAACTATACTAAAAATAAATAAATAAAAAATTTTAACTAAACTAAAAAATAAAATAAACCTAAAAATAAATAAACCTAAATAAAATATAAACTAAACATAAGATAAAAATAAAATAAACCTAAAATAGAAACTAAATAAATACCTAAACCTAAATAATAAACCTAAAAATAAATAAAAAATAAAACCTATACCATAAACTAAATTAGAAAAAACCTAAACATAAAATAAACAAAATAAAATAAATCTAAACCAAAACAAAAATAAACTAAACTAAACTAAATAAAACATAAACCTAAACCTAAATAAAATTAAACCTAAACCTAAAACTAAATAAAATAAAATAAATTAAAAATAAACCTAAACCTAAACTAAAAAAATTAAAAATAAAACCTAAAATATATACATAAAATAAAAACCTAAACCTAAACCTAAAAAAATAAAATAAAACCTAAACTACACTAAAAAATAAAAAATAAAACTTGAACAAAAACTAAACTAAAAATAGAAACTTAAACCTAAACTTAAAAATTAAACTGAAATAAAAAAATGTGAACTAAAATAAATAAACCTAAAATAAATAAACTGAACTAAAAAAATAAAAAATTAAATAAATGAAAATAAATAAAATATAAACTAAATAAACCTAAACCAATCAATTTTCTTAATTAAAAATACCCTAAACTAAAATAAAAATAAATTAAATAAAAATAAAATTGAAATAAAATAAATAAAACATGAAATAAAATAAAATTAAAATAATCCTAAAATAAAAAACCTAAGTAAAATAAAACTAAATGTTTAATAAAAATAAAATAAACCTAAAATAAAATAAAATAAAACTAATTAAAACCTAGACCTAAAATAAACCTAAAAATAAATAAAAAATAAAACCTAAACACTAAACAAAAAAAAAACTTACTATTAAAATATACAAAATAAAATAAGCCTAAACCTAAACTGAAATAAAAAACCTAAATCTTAACCTAAAATAAACTAAACCTAAATCCTAAACTAAATAAAATAAAATAAACTAAAAATAAACCTAAACCTAAATTAAAAAAAATAAAATATAAAAATAAACCTTAAATAAAAACCTAAAACCTAAACTAAATAAAAGAAAACCCAAACTACACAAAAAAAAAAAACTTAAAAATAAAATAAAAATAAAATAAACTAAAATTAAGTATAAACTAAACCTAAAACCTAAAAATAAACTAAATAAAAATCTAAACCAAAATCAATAAACCTAAAATAATTAAATAAAATAAAAAAATAAAAAATAAACCTTAATTAAAATAATAAGAGTAAAAAATAAACTAAATAAACCTAAATATATCAGTTTGCTTAATTTTAAAAAAAACTCTAAACCAAGGGGGGCCCTAAACCTTGAACCCTTAACCTTAAATCCTAAGCCCTAAATACTAAACCTTAAAACCTCCCCTAAACCCTATCCACACAAACTCTAACCTAAACCACAATCACTAAACCCTAAACACTAAACCTTAACCCTAACAATAACCTAACCATAAACCCTAGGCCTAAACCTTAAACCTTGGCTCCCTGAGCCACAACCCTAATCCTAACCTCAAACTAAACCACACACCCAGAGCCATACTGATCACAAAACCTAAAACCTAAACCTACTGATAAAATGTAATAAAAATAAAACCTAAACCTAAAACTAAAAAAATAAAATAAACTAATAAAATAAATTAAAATAATAGAAATAATTAACTAAATAAAGAAAATAAACTTAAAATAAAAAAAAAGCTTAAATAAAATAAAAAAAAACATAAAATAAAATAAAAAATGGACCTATAATAAACCTAAAGAAATAAAATAAAACTAAATAAAACCTAAACCTAAAATAAAACCTAAAATAAATAAAAAAAATAAAAACATAAACTGGACTAAAAACAAACTAAATAAAATAAAATAAATATAAAATAAACTAAACCTAAACACATACTAAATAAAAGAAAATAAACTAATAAACCTAAACCTAAACAAGAAAATAAAACCTAAAAATAAACATAAAATAAATACCTAAAACTTAAACTAAATAAAATGTTAAAATAAAATAAATAAATAAACTTAAACCTAAATATAATAAAAATAAAATAAAATAAAAAAATGAACTACTACCTAAACCTAAACCTAAAAAGAAAAGAAAATAAAAAATAAAAACTAAACTAAAATATAATAAATAAAAACCTAAGCTAAAGAAAAACCTAAATAAAATAAAACTAAAACTAATAAAATAAAATAAACCTAAAATAAACTAAATAAAAAACCTAAACTAAAAAAATAAAACCTAAAACTAAAAATAAACCTCCCTAAACTAAAAAACCTAAACTAAAATAAAAATAAATAAACCAAAACTAAACTAAACTAAACTATAAGTAAACCCTAAACTCTAATAAACTAAACTTGAAAACCAAAGTTTAAATAAATCCAAAATAAACTAAACCTAAAAAAGAACCTAAAATACCTAAAATAACTACCTAAACTAAGATAAAATAAAACCTAAAAAAAGTAAAATAACACACCTAAATAAAATAAAATAAAACTAAAGTAAAATAAACATAAATATAAACCTAAACCTAAGAAACTAAAATTAAAACTAAACTAAATAAATAATATTATATCTAAACTAAATAAAATAAAACTATACTAAAATCAAAATAAAATATAAAATAAACTAAAATAAATAAAATAAACTAAATAAAGCTACCTTGGGTTTATTTGCTTTTAAAATAATATAAAAAATAAAAAAAAACCCATAAACCACAACCTTAAAACTAACCTAAATTTATAACCCTAAACTGAAACCTAAAACTAATCCAAATCCTAAACTGACCCTAAACTTACAACCTAAACTAAACCATAAATTAAAAAAATAAAGATAATTGAAAAAAACTAAACTAAAATAAAATAAAAAAATAAAAATAAAAATAAAAAACTAAACTAAAATAAATAAAATAAAAAAACCTAAACTAAATGAAATAAAAGTCTAAATAAAATAAAAATTAAAAGTAAAATTAAAATAAAATAAAATAAAAACTAAATAAAAACCTAAACCTAAAAAATAAACCTTAAAATAAATAAAAAATAAATCTAAAACCATAAACTAATAAAAATAAAATAAACCTAAACTAAACTAAAATAAATATAAACTAAACTTAAATTAAATAAACCAAAACTTAAATAAAAATAAAATAAATTAAACTAAAATAAACCTAAAACAAAGATAAACCTAAAATAAAAAAACCTAAAACCTAAACCTAAAAATAAAAAATAAAACTTAAACCTAACTAAAAATATAAAATCAACCTTAACATAAAATAAAATAAAATAAAACTAAACTAAAAATAAACCTAAACTTAGAATGAACTAAAATAAACCACTAAAAATAAAATAAACCTAAAATAAATTAAATTAAAATAAATATAAAATAAATTTAAATAAATAAAATAAATTAAACTAAATAAAATAAACTAATAATAAAAAATAAACTAAATAAACATAAACACTATGGTTTTAATTTAAAAATAAAAATATAAAATTAAAATAAAATAAAACCAACTACCCTACCCAAACCTGCCTGTGCCTTACCACCACTGCCTACCCTACTACCCTAGGCCTAGGCCCTACCTGAGCCTAAGCCCAACCCTGGGCTTACCCTAAACCCTAAACCACTGAGCCACACTCCCTGGGCTAAAACCTCTACCACTGACCTGAATAACTGATAAACAGCCCTACCTACCTAAAATTCCAAAACTAAATAAAAAAAATAAAATGGATAAAAACCTAAACATAAATAAATAAAATAAAACTAAACCTCCTAAAATAAAATAAAATAAAATAAAATAAATTAAAATCATAAATAAGCATAAACTAACTAAAATAAATTAAACCTAAAATAAACCTAATTAAAATAAAATATAAATATAAAATAGATAAAATAAACCTAAAATAAAATAAAATAAAACTAAATAAAAACCTAAACTTAAAATAAAACTAAAAATCATAAAATAAATAAAATAAATAAAACCCTAAACTAAAGACTAAACCTAAAATAAACAAAATAAAATAAACCTAAACCTAAACTAAAATAAACTAAACAAAAATAAATAAAACCTAAAGTAAACCTAAAATAAACATAAGACTTAAAAATTTAAACAAAATAAAAACTAAATGTAAAATAAAAATAAAATAAACATAAAATAAACCAAAAATAAAATAAAATAAAAACAAAATAAAATCCTAAACCTAAAATATAAAAAATAAATAAAAATAAAATCTAAACCCTAAACTAAAAAAACTAAACCTAAAATAAAATAATATAATAAACCTACTACTATAAAAAACTAACATAAATAAACCTAAACCTAAACCTAAACTAAATAAAAATAAACTGAATAAACTTAAATCTAAACTAAAAATAAATCATAAAATAAATCTAAAATAAAACCTATAAAACTAAACCTAAACCTAAACCTAAAATAAAATAAAATAAAACTCAACTAAAATAAACCTCCAGAAATAAACTAAAATAAATAAACTAAACTAAATAAAATAAAATAAAAAAATAAATTAAATTAAATAAATAAAAGAAGCTAAATAAACTAAATAAACCTAAAATTTTTTTATTAAACCACAATGCCTATGCTGACCTACCACAAACCCTATCCAGCCTAAACACTAAACCCTAAACCCTAAACTCTAATCCCCTCCTAAACCACAAACCCACCTTACCCTACCCAAATAACCTAAAATCTCTAAAATAAAGCTAAAATAAAATATATAAAACCTAAACCTAAATAAATAAAAATAAAATAAAATAAATTTAAACTAAACCTAAAAACCTAAAATAAAATTAAAAATAAAAGCTAAAATAATAAACCTAAACTAAACTTAAAGAATTAAACTAAGAATAAAAAACATAAAATAAAAAACTAAAATAAAATAAAAAAACCAAAACCAAAAAATAATAAAAAAAAAAAACCTACCTAAAATAAAACTAAAATAAATAAATAAAATATAACCTAAACCTAAAATAAAAAAAACCTAAACTTAAATTAGTTAATAAAATAAAATAAACTATGCATAAACTAAAATAAATAAAATCTAAAAAACCTTAAATAAACTAAACTAAACCATACTAAATAAAATAAAATAAATTAAAAATAAACCTAAACTAAACTAAAACATAAACCTACAAATAAACCTAATAAAACAAAATCTAAACCTAAAAATAAAATAAATCTAAACCTAAACCTAAATAAAAATAAAACATAAAACTAATAAATAAAATAAACATACTAACTAAACAAATTCTAAAATTAAACTAAACTAAAATAAATAAATAAAATAAACTAAACTATAAAATAAAATAAACCTAAATATATAATAAAATAAATACTATGCTTTTGCATGGTTTTAAACTCGCTGAGTACTAACCTGAGACAAGATCCAAAACCCACACTTACACTAAATACCTAATGACCTTGCACACTAAGAAACTAATACCAAACTTTCTAATAACTGAACCCAACTGGGCCTGAGCCCTCCACCCTACTGTGACCCTAACTCAACTAACCCACCATACTAAACCCTAAACCAAAATACTAACCCTTAACGACTAACACTAAACTACCACAAAATCCTAGCCTGAACCCAATACCCTGGGACCCCAAAATCATAAATCCTAAATACCTAAGCCTACACAAACCCTGAGCCAAAAACTAACCTAAAATAAAAAAATACTAAAAAATAAAATAAAATAAAATGCCTGGCCTAAATAAAATAAAAAAAATAAAATAAAATAAAAAACTAAACCTAAACTAAATGTAAAAATAAAATAAAATTAAAAAAAAATAAAATAAAATAAAAAAAAATAAAACTAAACTAAAATAAAATAAACCTAATAAAACTTAAAAATAATAAAAGCTAAACTAAAATATAAATAAAATAAACTTAAAATAAAATAATAAAAATAATTAAAACCTACTAAAAAAATAAACCTAAAATGTTGCTAAAATAAATAAAATATAAAACCTAAATCCTACTAAAATACCTAAAAAATAAATAAAAATAATAAAATAATAAACTTAAACCTAAAATTAAACCTAACTAAACTCACCTAATCTAAATAAAATAAAATAAATTAAATAAACCTAAACCTAAAAACTAAAAATAAAACTAAAATAAACCTAAAATGAATCCTAAAACCTAAACCTAAAACTAAATAAACTAAACTACCATTTAGTTTTAAGAAAACCTAAACTAATCCTAAACCTAAATGCTAAATAAAAACACTAAAAAAACACTAAACCCTAATCACTAAATCCTAAACTAAACATGACCTAATCCTAAACCTAAACCACAAAAGCATAAACCCTAAACCCTAAACAAACCCTAAAAAACCCTAAACTTAACTCTAAACCTAAAACTAACCCAACTTAAAACCCTAAACCCACAAACCCCAAACTTAAACCTAAACCTAAAATAACTTAAATTAAATAAACCTAAACCTAAAACCTAATAAACATAAACCTAAACCTAAACCTAAACCTAAACCTAAACCTTAAGAATGGGCAGAACCTTGATGGAAGGAACATCACCATCAACCAGGCTTAGTCTAGATCTGGTGATGACGGTGCAGGCAAAGGTGGTGATTATCACAGTGGTTGTGGGGATCTGGAGGTGCTAGTGAATACAAAGGTGGTGGTCGGAGCAGGGGTGGTTATGGAGGAGGGAGGAGCGACGAAGGTTATAATGGTGGTGGTGGCAGGGGGAGAGATCGAGGATATTATGGTGGATCCTGCTACTCGAGGGTTAGGTGGTTTCTAATGGGATCTGGAGAAACTAAAGAATGACCAATTTGATCTGCTGCTTATGGAACTGTGTCTTTATAGTAGAGATAGTTATAGTTATCTAGGATTTTTGATTTGCTCTATGCGTGCTCATTTTTTTATCTATCTCATCACTTCTTTCTTAGAAAACTTGTTGTGTTACTTGATTGATAAAATCAAAAAAAATATTCAATCTGAATTTATTCTCTATTAAAAAAACCCTAAACCATAAACTAAAACCTAAAACTTAATCCTAAAACCTAAACCCAATAATTTTCTAAAGCCTTTTGTTGTGCTGGCTGAACCTTTGTTGATCATTTTGGATTGGACTTTTTGATTTATGTTGGTTGGCGGCTGCCTTTGGCCCACTTTTGTGTGGTTGTTATATCATCTAGTGATTTACACTGGCTGTAGCTTATGGTTTCTTCAGTTGATGACTTCATTTCTAAGCTATTTAGACATTTGTGGTTGCTTACCTTGGTGACTACTTATTGTTGGGACTTTTGCTTGAGGGCTCCTATCTTGGTTTTATTTGGTATTTCTCAATTAATTAATATTAGTCTGGTGCTTGTTAACGGCTGGTACTGGTTTTCCCTGGTTTGGAGCTTGGATGGGAATTTGGTTAATGGTTGTTGTTGGTATTCTGACTTTGTTCTAGCCTCTCTCTAGGTTATTGTGATTAGTCTATTGTGGTTTTTATTTGGTGGCTTGGCTGCTAGCTGGTTGCTGGTCGATTGCTTTATGTTTAATGGTAATGGATCTGGAACTCTATGGACTACTGGCCTTGGATGTTTACTTGTATCAGGTATGCTAACTATGATGGCTTTGATGTTACTCACATCTTCTCTCTAGTTGGTAGCATTACATATGATTGTAACCCTTCTTTATGAAGTTTGGATGCTCATATGTATTGTTGCCCCTTGAGATGATCCTAACTAATCTTGAGCCTTCTCTTTCTAAGCTCTCTCCTTTTCCTCTCTTTATCCTTATCATTTTTAGGTATGACTTTTGCCTTTATTGTGTTTTGCAGATTTTTTTTACAAGTTGGAACTGTACAGAGGGTATGGTCATTGCTCAATCAACCCAAGTGATGTTGTTGTGGATCTTGCTTATCTTGCATTTTCAAAGGAATCATGAACTGCTATTAACTCATCCTTTTAATATTTTCAAGATTTGTTTATCTTACTCTATGCCTTTTAGGCATATTATTTGCTTTATTATTTTCTTTTCTTTTTCTAATGTACTTAGATGGGGGTTTAGCTCTCTAGGTTTCTTGTAGCTCTGAGAGCAGTAGAATTTTAAAGCTTTACCCCTTTTAAGGACATTGTCTCTTTTCCTTTTATGGTAATACAATTCTAACTTTCTTGAAAAAATACCCTAAACCCTAAACCCTAAACCCTAAACCCTAAACGTTAAATAACCCTAAACCCTAAAATGCTAAACCCTAAATCCTAAACCCTAAACCCTAAACACTAAACCCAAAAACCTAAACCCTAAACTTTAAAATAATAAACCCTAAACCTTAAACTAAACCTAAACCCAAAAGCCTAAACCCTAAACCCTAAAAGAAAAACCCTAAACCCTAAACCCTAACCCTAACCCTAAACCCTAAACCCTAAAAGCATAAAACCTAAAATCCTAAAGCCTATACACGAAATCCTAACCCTAAACCCTAAACCACAAACCTTAAGCCTAAACCTAAATTAACTAAATAAATTAAAAAATAAATCTAAACCCTTAAACCTAATAAATCTAAACTAAAACATAACCTTAACAATTGGAAAAACCTTAATGGTAGGAACATCACCGTCAACCAGGCTCAGTTTAGATCCTGCAGTGGAGACGAAGGCGGAGGCTGTGATTATCATAGTGGTGGTGTGGGATTTGGAGGTGCTGGTGGTTATGGAGGCTGGAGGAGTGACGGAGGTTACATTTATGGTAGTGGCAGAGAGAGGGATCGGGGATATGTTGGTGGATCTCACTACTCGAGAGGCTGGGGTGGTTCTAATGGGAACTCGAGAAACTGAAGAATGATAGATTCGATCTGTTACTTATGGAATTGTGTCTTTATAGTATAGATAGTTCAAGTTATCTAGGGTTTTGATTTGCTCTATGCCTGCTCATTCTTTATCTATGTCATCGCTTGTGTATTAGAAAACTTGGTGTGTTACTTGGTTGATGAAATCAAAAAGAAGAAATGTTGAATCTAAATTTATTCTCTATTAAAAAGAAAACCAAAATCTCTAAACCCTAAACTAAAACCTGAACCTTAAACCCTAAACCCTAAACCTACAATCGTATACCCTAAACCCTAAAATGGTAAACCCAAAACCCTAAACCCTAAAACTTCCAACCCTAAACCCTAAACCCTAAACCCTAAACCACAAAGCCTAAACCCTAAACCCTAAACCCTAAACCCTAAACCCTAAACCCTAAAGCCTAAACCTTAAAAACCTAAAAACCTAATCTTAAACTCAATAAAACCTAAAAATAAAATAAATAAAAAAATTGATGGATGGTAGTCATTGTTCGATGCTAGGGAGGAGTTAGATCATGCATTGTCCATCCCACATGATTGGGATGAATGGTTCTGATCTAATCATGCTTAGAGCCTCTGATTAATCCTTCAAATCTTAGATCAGATGGTCCATGGAGTTAAGCGTGCACGCCATCCAGTCATCACTTGGATGTGATAACTTAAATAGCAAATCCACATAATGAAAAGCATGCCATGTTAGGGCATATGGCGATGGGATTAAGGCTCTAATTAGGGCTAATTAACTAGTTTTTAGTCCTAAAAGTTCCTAAATTCATAACTAATTTTGGAAAATCAATAAAAAAATACAAACTTAGGCTCATTTTAAGGATATTTTATAGTAGAATCTAGGAAAATTATTATTAATTGATTTTGAATAGTAGATTTATCTTAATTATGGTTTAATTAGAAATGTAATTAGTCTAATTATTCCCTAATTAACCATCCAATTAATCTCAAACTTTTTTTGCATGTTAAGGGGGATGATCTCTGCCTCCCCTATTTTTCGATTTTATTGGTCTTAGTAGAAACCAATGAGTTAATCCTTAATAACTTTCTCACTATAATTAGTGATAATTAAGCAAAGGAACAGTAAATTAATCAGTCAATTAAGCTTATTAACCTCTATTAATGATGTTGAAGTCAAGATAAATGGATTGGAACTCCCTCTTCCAATCTTTCCTTTAAGTCTTCTTTAATCCCTCTTAAATAATTAATTAATCAACACCCCTTAATTAATTAATTAATAAGATTAATCAAAATCCAAATCATACCTCAACTTTAATCAACTAATTGAAAGATTTGGGATTGAGACTTAGGCTCCCTTCTTTTCTTTCTCTAAGCCCATCTCATTTTGATTGGTTAAGGTTAATTAAAGTTTAATTAGTTAATTAACAAATTTAATTAATTTAATTGAATCTATTTCTCTAATTTAATCTTGGGTAGCTCTTTGGGTGTTCAATAATCCAAAGGGGGAGGTAATGAAATTATGATTAGCTCACATGTGTGAGAATACTATAAAAGTTGTTAAGCGAGATCCCTTAAGCTTAATTAACAATTAATCATGAGCTAATTGCATTAAACCCCATTCATTTCTTAGGAGCATTGCAAATTTACTTTCCATGTGGTTTCATATCATATTGGCTCATTATTAATTTGTAAATTAACTTAAGGTGATGCAGGTAAGGGTTAATTAATTAGCTTAATTCATACCCTAACCTAATTATACCATAAAATCAACTTAAATACTTCTTCATTAAATCAAATTAACTCACATATGAGGAATGGGATTTGGATCAACAAATCTCTTTCATTTTCTAATCAAATCAAACTCAAAATTAAGAAATCTCATTAAAGGACTTTGGTTTATTTTAAGTGGCTTTATTTAGTATGATTGTCCTTAGGAATTAATTGGTGAATGAGATAATGTGCTTATGTTCCTTTATTTTTTTCCAATCATGTTAAATGTTGCTTCCCATGTGTAATCATGCATTCATTCCTTTTAAAATTAACTAACTGAAATGGTTTCTTTTATGTCAAATTGCATGTGTTGATTTAAATTTAAAGTAGGTGTGGCTATTATCACTATTAAATCAAAATTACTTTCAAAATCTCATAAATCAATTATAATAAATGGAGTGATGTTAATTACAAATATCTATAGGTTTTCATGTGTTGATAATATAAGATATGCAATATGAAGCTCTCTTTACTTATCTTACATGTATTCACATAGGAATTAATAATATATAGTTCATTTGAAAAGCACACAACATTTGTCTAAATCTATTCCTATGCATTTCCATGCTAAAACTTAGGAAGAATTTCATACCACATATGTAAATCATATAATAAAATCAAATATGACTTCTTGCATGAGTTCTTCTTCTTGTGGTTCTTTTCATATATTCACCTGTATTTGAGAAAAGTGGTATATTAGTCTAGACACCCGGGGCTGCAAGGCTTTAAGTAGCCCTAAGTAGGTCTTATACCTTATGCCCCTAGCACAGAATAATGGTGCCGTACTCACTTAAAACTCTTATACATGTGAATGTGTGATGTGGACAATGAATAAGAATCATAAGTCATATAAATCAAATACAATTTTGCATGAGTTTTTCCTATCCTTGTAGTTACTTATACATCTATATGTATCTAAGAAAAGTGGTATATTAGTCTAGACACCCCAGGGCTGCGAGGCTTTAAGTGGTCCTAAGTAGGTCTTGTACCTTACGCCCCTGGTGCAGAACAATGATGATGTACTCACTTAAAACATTTATACATGTGAATGTGTATTTAGCTAATGGATGAAAAATTGCTCTTTCTATTAAGAAGGCATGATTCAATCAAATGAAATATTTAAATTTCAAACACACTTCTTTGCATTCATCATTCAAGTATGCTAAAATATAAATTGCATGTATAGGAATGCATAGGATTTAATCATATGCATGATATACATGATGGAAAGTAATGAATAAACATGTGTTATGTTATAGTAATTCATTCTAATTAATCTTAAGATTCCTTTCTTATTGAATAAGGTTATTTAGAGTGAACCTAAACTTTGGACTAATTAAAACATATAATATGCTATTCACTAAAGGTAGGGATGAAGGAGAGGTTCCCTCTCTTTCTTCTCTTTATAACACTTAGTTGTTAAGTGTAGACCATATGAAACGAAAGAAAACACTAAGTAGTCTTTAAATCAATCAAAGCACTTAAAGAAAGATCAACCACTTTATAAATTAAATCCCTCATACTTAGCAAATTACAACTCTAAAGCTTAGTTAGGACATACCACAGAAGCTTTAATTCACGTGCATTAGACTAAGTCACCATTTATAGATTTATGTTAGAGAGGTGTATGATTTGATGTATGCTTATTTTGTGATGTATTATTGTAGGCGGATGTTGGGGTGCATGTGCGTAGTTTGGATGTTAGGCCGATATTAGCCTAATCATGCTTTCTGCAGGGGGTTGTGCTTAAGGGGCCGCTAAATAAAAATATAAATAATTTTTGCTATGCAGGTTGATTAGCCCCTAAGCATAACCCAAGTTAAGACAGGTGGGCTTGGTTACCCATGTGTGTGGTGCGAAGTCCAAATTATTCATATAATTGCTTGGGCTGTATGGTGTGTTTAGTTAACATTTGTTTTGCAGGTGTAGCTAGATTTACTTTCCTTCTTTTAATGTAATTTTACATTAGGATTAGGATGAGTGTTATGAGGGATTAGGATGAGCATTGGTTATAAGACCAAGTCTTATGTACCATGTAATGCCTTTGGAGCAAGCATATCCAAATCAATCCAAAAAGAAGGAAGAAATAGAAAAAATTAAATGAAGAAATGGAAGATGAAGAAATGAAGAAGGAAGAATGAAGAATGAAGACCCCCATAACATTCATCATTTGTAATTGTAATTATTCTCTTATAATCCAGGTTGTATAAGGGTAGAACTCAACTACCCACATTTCTTTTCGGATGTACAGTGGTACTCGACCGCATCAGCCTTTTATTCTTTTGCGATAGCTTTATAAAAATTATTTGATATTTTGTTTAGCTTGTGTATTAGAAAAAGCATGCCTTTTCATAGTTTGTTTATGATTGGTGATTGCTATATGGCCTGGATGTAATTAGGCTCTTAGAATAAAATAAATGTTCTATCCCATTAGCAACTCATAACTATACTTTTAAAACAACTCATAATCTCATATAAAAACTTAGGCATTAAATCAAGATAATAAAATATTTAGAAACCCCTTAGCTGGATGTTATATGTTTAATATCATACATAATCATCTTGTTTCACTCTTGTTAAGAGAGGGCTTCCATCTTTGCTAGATAGATTGGGCTTAACCTTTGAGAGCCTATGATGGAAGAACACTTATTTCCCTTTGATTTGGCCAATAATCAACTTCTCATGCATTTAGGCGTACAAAATCCTATAGCCTGTGTCAAAATAAAGAGTCCTAAATTAAATAAAATTTGATAAGAATTTGCATTAGATTTAAGTCAATATTCATCCCTCATGCTCTAGTCTCTTAGGGAGTGGGTTTAAGGACTTAGTCTTTTTCTAAATAATAACAACCTAGCCATCTGAAAGGATATGACTTGCCTACATGGATTTAAAGCATAAGAGGAGTTAGTTGGCTGCCACTCCAGGTGATAATAAGTCCAGCAGTTGGGTGGTTTACTCTCTCTTGTGGAGGTAAACCATATAACCATTTTCCCCTTAGATTTAGGTCATGCTTTGGCCCTCGCTAAAGTTCCCAAGATTTAGGATCTGAGGTTGTTGTTTCCCTTTACGCGCTACAAGCATAAATCCTCACCTCGGCATTTCCATAATCTTATATTGTGGAATTATAAGTCCTAAATTTCTAATAAAATTTCAAATCAAATATATAAAGCTCAACCATAGGATAGATTGGACAGCTCACTAGGTTTCCTAGTATCGTAAGTACTCCCTACTCATCTCCTTGGGTTTAGATATTAACTCTTCCCTTTAAATCCATCCCACTTGATCTTCTAAAATACAACCAATTTATTGATAGTCCTATCTTTGAATTCTTTGGAGACAATAATCGCCTACATTAATCGAGAGTATTCTTAAGGGATTAATTTTTCTTAAGATGTAATTAATTCTGCAGGCTTGCCTCCATAGGGAACTTAACGAACCCAATTTAAATAAACCCTACTTTACTTTTCCATGTAAAGTATGGGAAAAATCTCTGGTATATTCGAAGACCCATCATGCCTTAGGAGTCCTTATTAGGTGATTAGGTCCATCGTAGGGTAGCGATTTCTATCTTTCGAGATAGTACACTATTCTTTGATGTGGATCGATCACCTCAATAAGTATATCCTCGATCTGTGTTGTCCCTCACATATAAACATACAAATGAAACTAAAATAAACACCACAAAACCCTAAACTAAACCCTAAACCTAAATCCTAAAACCCTAAACCTAAACTCTAAAACATACAAAACTCCCAATCTTAAACACTAAACCCTAAACCTAAAAAACTCTAAATTCTACTCCCTCCTCCACCATCCCTCCCTCCCACCCCTCTGACCACACTAAACCTAAACCTCTCCAAACCTCTCTCCTAAATCCTCCTGGGCCCTAAACCCTGGGCCTAAAATCCTCCCTGACTACCCTGATCACGGACTGGGCCACTCCCAGGCCACAAACCCAAACCCACACTGGGCCCTACCCCTCCTGGGCTCTTCCATGACCTGACCTACATAAACCTCTAAATAAAACCTAAATAAATAACTAAACTGACCTAAATAAATAATAAATAAATAAAATAAAACCTAAACTAAACCTTCCTAACTAAACTTAAACTAGATAAAATAAAATAAAATGACTAAATAAAGTAAATAAAACCTAAACTGAACTATAAAATAAAATAAAGCCTAAAATAAAAAGATCAAATAAAATAAAAATGAGCCTAAAATAAACATTAATTAAACCTAAAATAAATTAAAATAAAAATTGAATAAAAACCTAAACCTAGAAAATAAACCTAAAAATAAATATAAAATAAAACCTAAACCATAAACTAAAAAACCTAAACCTAAAGAAAATAAAATAAACAAAATAAAATAAACCTAAACTAAAATAAACTACACTATACTAAATAAAAGCTAAAATATCTAAAATAAACTAAACCTAAACCAAAAACATAAACTAAGTAAAATAATATAAACTAAAAATAAACTTAACTAAACTAAAACTAAAATAAACCTAAAATAAAACCTAAAATCTAAAAAAAAAATAAATTAAAACCTTAACCTAAACCAAAATAAAAATAAAACTTAAAAATAAAAAATAAAATAAAAAAAAAACTAAACTAACAATAAACCTAAACGTAATCTAAAAAAAAATTATACCAAAAAATAAACCTAAAATAAAAACCTAAAACCTAAATGTAAACAAAAAAATAAAAAATAAAACCTAAACTGAAAAATAAACTAAAATAAAATTAAAGCAAAAATAACCTAAACCTAAACCTTAAAATAAAGTAAAAGAAAAAAAAACAAAAATAAATAAACCTAAAATAAACTAAACTAAAATAAAAATAAAATGAACTTAAATAAAAATAAATAAAATAAACTACAATAAATAAAATAAACTAATAAACCTAAACCTTTTGCTAATTTAAAATAAATCAATAAACCCTAAATCCTGTGCCTACTAAACCCTAAACCCTAAACCCTAAATCCTGCACTCTATCAAAACCCTGGCCATAACCCTCTAAGCCCACCTAAATAATCCCTAACCCCACTAACCACCACCCTAAATCCAAACCCTAAACCCTAAATCCTAGCCAAAACCCTAAACTCTAAACCCTAAACACTAAACCTTAAACCCTGCCTAAACCCTAAACCTAAACCTACCAAACATTAAGTTTTCCCTAAACACTAAACCCTAAAATCCCTAAACCCTTAGGCCTAAAAACTAAACCTTAAACCCTAAACCCTAAACCTTAACCATAAACCCTAAACCCTCACCGTACTAGAGGTGTTGGTGGATATGGAGGTGGTGGTTATGGAGACAGATCGGTGGGGACTAGAGGTGTTGATGGATTGGAGGTCTTGTGGATATGGAGGTGGTGGTTATGGCAAGAGGAGCGATGAGGTTATAACCATGGTGTGGGGAGGATAGATCAGGGTTATGGTGGCATCCACTCAGAGGCGAGGGTGGTTCGATGGAATTGGAGAAATGAAGCACAACCGATCCGCTTATGACAGTGTTTTCTTAGAGACGGTTCTAGCTATCTGTGGTTTTCGATTTGCTCTATGCGCTCATTTTTTATCAATGTCATCACTTGTATCTTAGAAAACTTGGTCTCCTACATGTTTGATAAAATCCAAAAGAAGAAATGTTGAATATGAATTTGTTCTCTATTAAAAAAAAACTTTAAACCCTAAACCCTAAACACTAAACTAAAACCTTAACCCTAAAAATTGTAAAATCATAAACCCTAAACCCTAAATCCTAAATTAACCTAAACCCTAAACTAGCCTAAGCCCTAAACCCTAAACTAACATAAATCCTAAACCCTAAATCCTAAACCCTAAACCTTAAACCTTAAATTAAAAAACCCTAAACCCTAATCTAAAACCCAAACATAAAATAAGAATTAAAAAACCTAAAATAAAAACTTAATAAAAACCTAAACTTAAAAAATAAATCTAAAAATAAAACCTAAAAATAAATAATAAAAAAATCGAAACCCTAAACTTAAAAAAAAACCTAAACTTAAAATATATAAAATAAAATAAACCTAAATCTAAACTAAAATAAACTAAACTAAAATAAATAAAACCTAAACCTAAACCTAAAATAACCTAAAATAAACTAAACTTAAACACCAAATAAAATAAAATAATATATACTAAAAATAAACCTAAACCTAAACTAAAAAATAAAACCTAAAAATAAACTAAAATAAAACCTAAAACAAAAAAATAAAAAATAAAACCTAAACCTAAAAAAAATTAAAATAAAAATAAACTACAAAATAAACCTAAACCTAAACCTAAACCAAAAAAATAAACTAAAACAAAAAACCTATACTAAAATAAATAAACTCAAAATAAATAAACTAAACTAAATAAGAATAAAAATAAACCTACAACAACAACAACAAGCCATTATCCCACTAAGTGAGGTCGGCTACATGAATCCTCCGTCTCCATTATTCCTATTATGTGTCAAATTCTCATAAGAATAAAAATAAACCTAAATAAAATAAAAAATAAAATAAACTAAATAAACTTAAATCGATCAATTTACTTAATTTTTTTTTTTAAATAAATAAAATAAACCCTAACCCTAAACCTTAAACACTAAAACTAACCCTAAACCCTAAATTATAAACCCCAAACCTACAGCCCTAACCCCTGAACCCTAAACCCTAAAACCCTTAACCCTAAACCGAAACCATAAACCCTAAAACCCAAAACCCTAAATCCCGCAACCTTAACCCTAAAACTATAACCCTAAACACTAAACACTAATCCCCAAACCCTAAACCCTAAACCCTAAACCCTAAACCTTAAACCCTAAACCCTAAAAACCTAAAAACTTAAAACCTAAAACCTAAAAACCTAAACCTAAACTAAATAAAACCTAAAAATTAAAATAAATAAAAACACCTAAACCTAAATTAAATAAAAAATAAAATGAAATAAAAACCTAAACTAAAACCTAAACCTAAACTTAAACCTAAACCTAAACCTAAAATAATATAAAAAAACCTAAATTAAAATAACATAATAAAAACCTAAACTAAACTAAAAAAAATAAAATAAACCTAAAAATAAAAACAAAAAAATAAAATAAAAATTAAATGTAAAAGAAAAATAAAATAAATTAAAAATTAAATAAAAACCTAAACCTAAAAAATAAAGCTAAAAAAACTTATAAATAAGTAAAACAATAAAACCTAAACCCTAAACTAAAAAAAAAACCTAAACCTAAAATAAATAAAATAAAATAAACCTAAACCTAAACTAAAATAAATTATACTAAAATAAATGAAACTTAAACATAAACTTAAAATATACTAAACCTAAACCCTAAACTAAATAAACTAAAAATAAACCTAAACTTAAACTAAAAAAATAAACCTAAAAATAAACTTAAAATAAAAACCTAAAACTAAACCTAAAAAATAAAATAAAAATCCAAACTTAATCCAAACTTAAACTTAAAAATAATAAATAAAACCTAAACCTAAAAAATAAAATAAGAATAATAATAAACTAAAAAATAAACATAAACGTAAACCTAAATCTCGAAGATAAACTAAAATAAAAAACTTAAACTAAAATAAATAAACCTAAAATAAATAAACTAAACTATATCAAAAACTAAACCTAAATAAAAAAAAATAAAATAAGCTAAAATAAATATAAAATAAACTAGATAAACTAAATAAACCTAAACTTATCGGTTTACTTAAATTAAAAAAAAAACCCTAAATACTAAACCCTAAACACTTTATCCTAAACCCTAAACCCAAAACCCTAAACCCTAAAATAAATCCTAAACCCAAATCCCTAAACTTACAACCCTAAACCTTAAACCCTAAATAATAAAAAAATCCTAACCCTATACCCTAAAACAAATCCTAAACCTTAAACCCAAAACCTACAACCTACAACCCTAAACCCTAAATACTAAATCTTAAACCATAAACCCTAAACCCTAAAAAATCCAAAACCCTTAAAAATCTTAAACCCTAAACCCTAAATAAAAAATATCAAAAGAAAAACCCTAACCTTGAATGCTAAAACCTAAACCCTAAACTTAAACTAAAAACCTAAACCTAAACCTTAAACTTAAACCTCAGCTAAACTAAATAAAATAAACCTAAACCTAAACTAAAATGAAAAAATAAATAAATAAAATAAACAAACATAATATAAATAAAAAAAATAAAAACTAAAAAATAAATAAACTAAATAAAATAAACAAACTAAATAAACCTAAACCTAAACCTAAACCTAAACTAAGCTAAAATAAACTAAACTAAATTAAAATAATCCTAAACCTAAATCTAAAACTAAACCCAAACCTAAACTAAAATAAACTAAATAAATAAATTAAAATAAATTAAACTAAATAAACCTAAATAAACCTAAACCTAAACTAAAATATAATAAACTAAACTAAATAAACTAAACTTCAAAATAAATTAAATAAATAGAAACTAAACTGAATAGAAAAAACCTAATCTAAATAAATAAAACCTAAACTAAACAAATAAACCTAAACTAAAAATAAACTAAACTAAACTAAACTAAACTAAACAAAAATAAACCTAAACCTAAACCTAAAACCTAAACTACATAAACTTAAACCTAAATAAATAAAATAAACTAAAATAAAATAGACTAAACCTAAACTAAATAAACCTAAACCTAAACCTAAACTAAAAATAAAAAAACTAAACTAAATAAACTAAATAAAACTTAAATAAAAATACACCTTAACTAAACTAAATAAATAACCAAAACTAAAATAAAAAATAAACCTAAACCTAAAACCCAAATAAAAATAAACTTGAATCTAAACGTAAATAAACCTAAAAAATTTAAAATAAAATAAACATAAACTAAAACTAAATAAAATAAAATAAAATAAACGAAAATAAATCAACCTAAACCTAAATAAAATGAACCTAAACTAAATCAGCCTAAACCTAAATAAAACCAAAACCTAAACAAAACCTATATGTAAACTTAAATTAACAAACCTAAAATAAAATAAAACTGAAACCTAAACCTAAACTAAAAATAAACCTAAACTAAATAAAACTAAACTAAATAAAGCTTAAACCTAAATAAACCTAAACTAAATTAACCTAAACCAATACCTAAGCTTAAACTAAATAAAAAAATAAACTAAATAATAAATAAGATAAATCTAAACCTAAATAAACTAAACTAAACTAAACTAAATAAATAAATAAAAACTGAACTAAAAAAATAAACTAAGTAAAACTTAAAACCTAAACTAAAATAAATAAAATTAATAAATGAACTAAACTAAACCTAAACCTAAAATAAATTAAACTAAACTAAATTAAATTAAAATAAATAAAACCTAAACCTAAACTAAATAAAATAAACTAAATAAATTAAACTAAATAAATAAACTGAAACCTAAATAAATAAACCTAAATAAAAATAAAATAAAACTTAAACCTAAACCTAAACTGAAACCTAAACTTAATCTAAACTAAAAACTAAAACTAATCCTAAACCTAAACTAAATAAACTTAAACCTAAACCTAAACCTAAACTAAACTAAATAAACTAAACTAATAAAACCTAAATAAACCTAAACCAGAACCTAAACATAAACCTAAACTAAATTAAACTATATAAAAAGAAAATAAACTAAACTAAAAATAAACTAAATAAACAAAACTAAATAAATAAACCTAAACCTAAACTAAACTAAAAATAAACTAAAATAATTAAATAAATAAAAAATAAACCTAAACTAAACTAAACTAAATAAACCTAAACTAAAATAAACTAAACTAAATAAACAAAACCTAAACCTAAACCTAAATTAAAGAAAGTAAACTGATAAAATAAAAAAACTAAATAAAATAAACATAAACCTAAATCTAAACCTAAACTAAATAAATAAAATAAATAAAATAAAATAAATAAACCTAAACCTAAACTAAATAAATAAACTAAATAAAATAAACTAAAATAAACCTAAACTATATAAACTAAACTAGATAAACCTAAACTAAACTAAATAAACCTAAAACCAAAATCTAAGCCTAAACCTAAACTAAACTAAACTAAAATGTAAGAAATAAAATAAACCTAAACTAAACTAAGCTAAACTAAACTAAATAAAACCTAAAATTAACCTAAAACTAAACCTAGAATTGAAACTTAAACCTAAACCTAAATGTAAACCTAAATAAACTAAAACCTAAACCTAAATCTAAATAAATAAACTAAACTAAACTAAAATGAACCTAAACCTAAACCTAAAATAAATAAATAAATAAACCTAAACCTAAAATAAACCTAATGTAAACCTAAACCTAAACCTAAACAAAACTAAATAAACTTAAACCTAAATAAACTAAAACTAAATAAATTAAACTAAATAAAAATAAACCTAAATCCAAATAAATAAACCTAAATAAACCTAAAATAAAAATAAAGCTAAAGCTAAACCTAAACCTAAATATATAAACTAAAATAAATAAACTAAACTTAAATAAGTAAACCTAAACCTAAACCTAAACCTAAATAAACTTAAACTAAATAAATAAACTAAAAAATCCTAAACCTAAACTAAAAAAACCTAAGCCTAATAAACTAAATAAACCTAAACTAAAAATAAACCTAAACTAAACTAAAAAAATAAAACCTAAATCTAAACCTAAAATACCTAAAAATATAAACTAAACTAAACTAAAATAAACCTAAACTAAATCTAAACCTAGACCTAAAATAAATAAACTAAACTAAATTAAATAAATAAACCTAAATTAAATTAAACCTAAACTGAAATAAACCTAAACCTTAACCTAAACTAAACTAAACTCAACCAAAACAAACCTAAACCAAAACCTCAACCTAAATCTAAAACTAAATCTAAACAAAATAAACTAAAATAAATCTAAACCTAAACCTAAATCTAAACTTAAATAAACCTAAACTAAATAATAAATAAATAAACCTAAACCTAAATAAAATTAAAAATAAACCTAAAACAATAAAATAAACCTAAACCATAACCTAATCCCAAACTAAACTAAATTAAAACAAAAAATAAATAAATAAACTAAAACTTAAAATAAACCTAAACATAAACCTAAATAAACTAAACTAAATAAATAAATCTAAACTAAACTAAAGTAAACTAAGCTAAATAAACCTAAACCTAAGATGAACTAAATAACAATATAAAAATAAACCTAAACCTAAACTAAATAAACCTAAACTTAAACCAAAACCTAAACCTAAACCTAAACTTAAAAAATAAAATAAATCTTAAACCTAAACCTAAACCAAAACCTTAAAAATAAAATAAAACCTAATCCTAAACCTAAACCTAAACCTGAAGCTAAACTAAACCTAAACCTAAACCTAAACCTAAATCTTAACTAAAATAAATTAAACTAATAAACTAAATAAACCTAAACTAAACTAAAATAAACTAAATAAATAAACTAAATAAAATAAACCTAAACCTAAAACTAAAATAAATAAACTAAAATAAATAAAACTAAATTAAAAAATAAATACTAAACTAAATAAACCTAAATAAAACCTAAACCTAAATCTAAACCCTAAACTAAACTTAAACATAAACCTAAACCTAAACCTAAACAAAATAAACTAAAATAAACCAAAACCTAAACTAAACCTAAACTTAAACCTAAACTAAATAATCAAAATAAACTAAACTAAATAAACTAAATAAACCTAAACCTAAACCTAAACCTAAACTAAATAAAATAAACCTAAACTAAAATAAATAAATAAACCAAACCTAAAATTAAAAATAAACCTAAATAAACCTACATAAACCTAAAATAAAACCTAAACCTAACCCAAAATAAATAAACTAAACTAAATAAAAACAAAAGAAATAAACCTAAACCTAAACCTAAACCTAAACCTAAATAAAGTAAATAAAATAAACTAAATAAATAAATCAAAACTGAACTAATTAAACCTAAATGTAAACCTAAAACTAAATAAATAAACTTAAAAACCTAAACCAAAGGAGAAACATAAAATAAAATAAATAAAAATAAATAAACTTAAACCTAAACCTAAACCTAAACCTAAACCTAAAAGAAAAACTAATTAAACTAAACTAATATAAACCTAAAGAAATAAACCTAAACCTAAACCTAAAATAAAATAAATAAACCTAAAAAATAAAAGAAAATAGAAAATAAATAAACCTAATCCTAAACCTAAATAAACTAAATAAATAAAAAACTAAACCTAAACGAAACTAAATAAACTAAAACCTAAATAAAGTAAACCTAAAAATAAAACTAAAACCTAAACCTAATCCAAAACCTAAACCTAAACTAAATAAACCTAAACCTGAACGAAATAAACTAAAACCTAAACTAAATAAATAAACCTAAACCTAAACCTAAATAAACTTAAACTAAATAAATAAACTAAAAAAACCTAAACCTAAACTAAAAATACCTAAACCTAATAAACTAAATAAACCTAAACTAAAAATAAACCTAAACGAAATTAAAAAATAAAACCTAAATCTAAACCTAAAATACCTAAAAACATAAACTAAACTAAACTAAAATAAACCTAAACTAAATCTAAACTTAAACCTAAAATAAATAAACTAAACTAAATTAAATAAATAAACCTAAACTAAAAATAAACCTAAACTAAATTAAAAAATAAAACCTAAATCTAAACCTAAAATACCTAAAAACATAAACTAAACTAAACTAAAATAAACCTAAACTAAATCTAAACTTAAACCTAAAATAAATAAACTAAACTAAATTAAATAAATAAACCTAAACTAAATTAAACCTAAACTGAAATAAACCTAAACCTTAACCTAAACTAAACTAAAGTCAACCAAAAAAAACCTAAACCAAAACCTCAACCTAAATGTAAACCTAAATTTAAACAAAATAAACTAAAATAAGTCTAAACCTAAACCTAAACCTAAACCTAAAATAAACCTAAACCTAAATAAAACAAAAAATAAACCTAAACCAATAAAACAAACCTAAACCTAAACCTAAACCCAAACTAAACTAAACTAAAATAAATAAATAAAATAAATAAACTAAAACTTAAAATAAACTGAAACCTAAACCTAAATAAACTAAACTAAATAAATAAATCTAAACTAAACTAAAGTAAACTAAGCTAAATAAAACAAAACCTAAGATAAACTAAATAATTATATAAAAATAAACCTAAACCTAAACATAAGACAAAACCTAAACAAAACCTAAACCTAAACCCAAAACCTAAACCTAAACCAAATAAACCAAAAATTAAACCTAAACCTAAACTTTAAAATAAAATAAAACCTAAACCTAAACCTAAACCTAAACCTTAAAAATAAAATAAAACCTAAACCTAAACCTAAACCTAAAGCTAAACTAAACCTAAACCTAAACCTAAACCTAAACCTTAACTAAAATTAACTAAATTAATAAACTAAATAAACCTAAACTAAACTAAAATGAACTAAACTAAAATAAACTCAATAAATAAATAAAATAAAATAAACCTAAACCTAAACCTAAAATAAATAAACTAAAATAAATAAAACTAAATTAAAAAAATAAATACTAAACTAAATAAACCTAAATAAAACCTAAACCTAAACCTAAACCCTAAACTAAACCTAAACATAAACCTAAACCTAAACCTAAACCTAAACCTAAACAAAATAAACTAAAATAAACCAAAACCTAAACTAAACCTAAACTAAATAATCAAAATAAACTAAACTAAATAAATTAAATAAACCTAAACCTAAACTAAATAAAATAAACCTAAACATAAACCTCAACTAAAATAAATAAATAAACCTAAACCTATAATTAAAAATAAACCTAAATAAACCTAAATAAACCTAAATCAAAACCTAAACCTGAACCAAAATAAATAAACTAAACTAAATAAAAATAAAAGAAATAAACCTAAACCTAAACCTAAACCTAAATAAACTAAATAAAATAAACTAAATAAATAAACCAAAACTGAACTAATTAAACCTAAATGTAATCCTAAAACTAAATAAATAAACTTAAAAACCTAAACCAAAGGCTAAACCTAAAATAAAATAAATAAAAATAAATAAACTTAAACCTAAACCTAAAAGAAAAACTAAATAAACTAAACTAATAAAAACCTAAATAAATAAACCTAAACCTAAACTTAAACCTAAACTAAAATAAATAAACCTAAAAAATAAATAAACCTAAACCTAAACCTAAATAAACTAAATAAATAAAAAAACTAAAACTAAACTAAACTAAATAAACTAAAACCTAAATAAAATAAACCTAAAAATAAACCTAAAACCTAAACCTAATTCAAAACCTAAACCTAAACCTGAACTAAATAAACTAAAACCTAAACTAAAAAAATAAACCTAAACCTAAACCTAAACCTAAAACTTAAAATAAAAACCTAAAACCTAAAGCTAAAATAATAAAATAAAAACCTAAACTTAAACCTAAAACTAAAAAATAAAACCTAAACCTAAAAAATAAAATAAAAGTAAAACTCAACTAAAAATAAAATGAAACCTAAAAAAAAATAAAACCTAAAAATAAACCTAAACTAAAAACCAAAAATGTAAACCTAAAAAAAAATAAAAACCTAAACCTAAACCTAAAAATAAAAAAACCTAAACTTAAAAAATAAAATAAAAATAAAACTCAACTAAAAATTTAATCTAAACATAAACCTAAACCTAAAAAAACTAAAATAAAAAACCTAAACTAAAATAAATAAACCTAAAATAAATATAATAAACTAAATAAAAATAAAAAATAAGCCTAAATAAAAATAAAAATAAAAATAAATTAAAATATATAAAAGTTAAACTAAATAAACCAAAACCCACTAGTTTACTTAATTAAAAAATAACCCTAAATCCAAAATCCTAAACCCAAAACCTAAAACCCTAAAAAAAACTAACGCTAAACCCTAAACCCTAAAAAACCCTAAATCCTAAACCCAAAGATCTAAACCCTAAACTCTAAACCATAAACCCTAAACCCTAAACCCTAAGCCCTAAACCATAAACCACAACCCTAATATTATAAATCCTAAAACCCTAAACCCTAAACCCTAAACCCTAAACCCTAAACCTTAAACCCTAAATGCTAAACCCTAAACCCTAAACCCCAACCCTAAACACTAAACCATAAACCCCAAACCCTAAACCCTAAACCCCAAACCATAAACCTAAATTGAAAGTTTCTAAATAAATTAAAAAAATAACTCTAAAACCTAATAAACTTAAACCTATACCTAAACCCGAAAAATGGGCAGAACCTTATGGCATGAACATCACCGTCAACCAGGCTCAATTTAGATTTGGTGGTGGAGGCAAAGGCGGAGGCGGTGGAGGCGAAGGCAGAGGCGGCGGTTATCACAGTGGTGGTGAAGGATCTGGAGGTGGTGGTCAGAGTAGTGGTGGTTATGGAGGTAGGAGGAGTGACAGAGGTTTTAGCCATGGTGGTGGCAGAGGGAGAGATTGTAGATATGATGGTTGATCCTGCTACTTGAGAGCTCAGGGTGGTTCTGATGGGAACTAGAGAAATTAAAGAATGGCCAATCCAATCTACTACTTATGGAACTGTGTCTTTATAGTATAGACGACTCTAGTTTTCTAAGGCTGTTGATTTGCTCTATGTATGCTTATTTTTTATCTATGTCGTCGTTTATGTCTTTGAGAACTTGGTGTGTTAGTTTATTGATGAAATCAAAATTAAGAAATGTTGTATCTGAATTTGTTTTCTGTTAAAAAAAACAAAAAAGCAAAAGCCTAAACTAAAAAATGAACCTAAAAACCAAAACTTAAACCCTAGACCCTAAACTCTAAAAATAATAATAAAATAAAATAAAATAAAAAAACCCTAAATCTAACCCAAAAGATACAACACTAACCTAGAACCCTAAACCAAAACCCTAAACTCCAAACCCTAAACCCTAAACCCTAATAAGAAACTAATAAAACACTAAACTAAACTAACTAAAACTAATACTAACAAATAATAAACTAAAACTAATAAATAATAAACTAAACCTAATTATAAACTAAAACAAAAAATAATTATAAACTAAAACAAAAACTAATAAAACTAACTAAACTAAACTAACTAAATAAATACTAAGAAACTAATAAACTAATAATAATAAAAACTAATTAAACTAATAAACAAACTAATAACTAAATTAAACATAAATAAAAAAACCCCTCTAATAAACTAAACAAATAAAACTAATAAAAACTAAACTAAACCTAAACTATTCACTAAAATTATACTAATAAACTAACTAAATTAAACCCTAATAAATAACTAACTAATAATAATAACTAATAAATAAACCTAAACCCTAAACATAAATAACCTATTAAATAACTAAATAATAATAAAACTAAACCCAATAACTAAATTAATAATAACTAAACTAACTAAACTAAAACTAATAACTAATAAACTAAAACTAATAAATAAACTAAATAATTAATAAAAAACTAATAACTAAACTAAAAACTAATTAAATTAATAAACTAATAAACTAACTAAATAAAACTAATAATAAAAATAAAGAAACTAATAAACTAAAACTAAATAACTAATAACAACTAACACTAAACTAATTAACTAATAATAAATTAAACTAAATAAAACTAATAACTAAACTAATAATTATAATAATAAATTAAACTAATAATAAACTAAATAATAAATAAAACCTAAATAAATATACTAAATCTAATAATGAAAAATAAACCTAAGAAACTAACTAATAGTAATAAACTAAACTAAAATTTAATAATACTTAAAAGAACACTTAATAATAATAAAGCCTAATAACATAAAAACTAAAACCTAAACTAAATAAATAAACCTAAACCTAAACCTAAACCTAAACCTAAAACATAAAATAAAACCTAAAAAAAAAAACCTAAACTTAAACTAAACTAAATAATAAACTAAACTAAATAAACTAAACTAAAAATAAACCTAAAATAAACCTAAACCTAAACCCTAAACTAAACTAAACCTAAACTCTAAACCTAAACTAAATAAACAAAACAAAAACTAAATAAACCTAAACTAAAAAAAATAAACCTAAACCTAAATCTAAACTTAAACCTAAACCTAAACATAAACCTAGATCTCATTCTAAACTAAATAAATAGACTACATGAAATAAAAAAAACCTAAACCTAAACAAAACCTAAATAAATAAACCTAAAATAAAAAATAAATTAAGTAAACTAAGCTAAAAAATAAAACCTAAAGTAAACCTAAACTAAAACCTGAACCTAAAAACTAAAAGTAAACCTAAGCCAAAACCAAAACCTTAAATTAATAAAAAATAAACCAAACTAAAATAAATAAATAAAAATAAACTAAATAAACCTAGACTAAACTAAATAACCTAAACTAAAAACCTAAACCTAAATAATCCTAAACATAAACAAATAAAATAAAGTAAACTAAATAAATAAACCTAAATTAAATAAATTAAACTATACTAAAATAAACCTAAACCTACACCTAAACTAAAACTAAATAAACCTAAACCCAAAACCTAAACCTAAAAATATACTAAATCTAACCTAAATAAAACTAAATAAAACCTAAACCTAAAAAAAATATCTAAACTAAATAAATAAACTAAATAAATAAATAAAAATAAACCTAAACTAAACCTAAACTAAATAAACCTAAACCTAAACCCTAAACCCAAAATAAAATAAAACCAAATAAACTTAACTAAATAAAACCAAAACCTAAACCTAAATAAACTAAATAAATAAACCTAAACCTTAAAGTAAATAAATAAACCAAATAAAGAAATAAAAATAAACCTAAACTAAACCTATACTAAATAAACCTAAACTTAAACCCTAAACCCAAAATAAAATAAAACTAAATAAACTAAACTAAATAAAACCTAAACCTAAATAAATAAATAAACTAAATAAATAAACATAAAACTAAACCTAATAAATAAGTGAACTAAATAAATGAACCTAAATCTAAACCTAAACCTAAACTAAACTAAATATAATAAAACATAAATAAATAAAACCTAAACTAAATAAAACTGAAAACTAAAAAAGCCTAAAAATAAAAAAAAGCTAAGCTAAACAAAAATAAATAAACCTAAACCTAAACTAAAAATAAACCAAATAAATAAACATAAATAAACCTTAATAAATAAACAAAACTAATAAAATAAAAATAAAAACTAAAATAAAAATAAATGAACCTAAACCTAAAAATAAAAAACCTAAACTAAATAAACCTAAATAAACTTAAACTTAAACCTAAATCTAAATAAACTAAACTACAAATAAAAATAAACCTAAACCTAAATAAAAATTAAATTAACCAAAACTAAACTTAAACCTAAACCTAAAATAAAAACTAAATAAAATAAACTAAATAAAACCTAAACCTAAATAAAAATAAAAACTAAACTAAATAAACTAAACTAAATAAACAAAAATATAAATAAAAGGAAAAATAAATAAAATAAATAAAACCTATACATAAACCTAAATAAAACCTAAACTAAAAAACTAAACTAAACTAAATAAACCTAAACCTAAATTAAATAAAGTTCAGTTACGTATTGCTGATAAACTAACTATACTAATAAAACTTAAAATAAATAAATAAATAAATAAAACCTAAACCTAAAGTAAGCCTCAACCTAAAAAAATAAACCAAAATAAACATAAACTAAACTAAAATAAAACCAAAACTAAAATAAAATAAAAAAGAAGGTTGTTAACAAAGCTATTGAGATTTCCTTACAAAAAGGTTGACTTAACATCTGGTTTGAGGTGGATGCTCTCTTACTGATTGATATGTTGACCTCCACCAAGATGGGCAATACAGATTTGTTCAACCTCTTTAATCACACTAGAGCTCTTCTATCTCAAGTTTGTTTCAAAATCACTCATGTTTGGCGTGAAGGTAATGCATGTGCTGATTACCTTGCTAATCTAGGTGCTAGACTAGATGGCATAACCTTCTTTGATCAGCTTAATCTTGCTAAACACTTACGTGGGTTAGTAAATTTGGACAATACTGGTTTACCCTATATCAAAAATTAGTCTATATTTTAAGTCTTTAATCTGTTATTGGTTTTCCCAACCTATTTGTTCTATCCTTAATTTTTATTGTGTTGCCCTTTGGGTTTCTCTGATGTATTTCCCTGAAACTATTTATTGGATTTCCTGTGTTGGCAGCTATTGCCTCTGTTACCTCTATTGTTGGTTGACTCTTATTTGTCCATCTACTTATTTGAGATTTTTGTTCTTGCTGTTTCCTTGCCTAAAGGGGGGTGTGCTTCCTTTTTCTTTAATCTTCTTGTTGGAGATGGCCCTTTTCCAAACCTACAGAGACATTATTTTATTTGCTTACAATCTCTGTTGTCTTACTGCACGATTAGAACTATTCTCTATTGGTTCCTTTGCATGATTGGGACTATTTTTTGCCTCTCTTTCCTACTCTCTCTACTGATATTGTTTACTTAGAGTCTGGTCTTTTTCTCCTTGATTTAATGGATTGTATGCTGATATTCTTTTCTTTTGTCTTTCAATTTTGATGCTATAATTGTACTACATTTAATATCCTCCATCGGGCTCAGTATTTGGTTTGCTATCTTGGCTTGTGGGTGAATGGTCTTAAGGGTTTTTATCTTCAGCAGGCTTATTTTTATCGTTGGTTTTTTGACTGCTCCTAGCTTCTGTTGTTTGAGGGATTTTTTGAGGGGTGGTTAGCCAGATTATCGGTGATTTGGAGGTATGGGTCTTTCTGCCTTTTCATTACTCTCTTGGATCATTTAGATTTGTGCAATTCCTGTTGTGAATTTGCTATTATCAAGGTGATTATTAGCATCTATTTGGGAGGACATGAATGGGGTTTCCCTTATATCCTGTATGACCTTTTGGTTTCCTTTGTTCATCAAGGGTTTTGTTTATGGAAGATTCTTGGCGCTTTTACTTATTTCATCTTTATGGATTTCTTGTATTGGAGGCTCTTACCTTTGTTCTCCCAATTGTGGGTTTGCTGTCAGTTGTCCTGCTTTTGGTTGGGTCCTTTTTCATTTGCCCTTTGGGTTTGTGCTACCCCTTTTCCCAACCTGCAATGACAAAGTGTTTTATTTACTACCCATTCATGTTCTTTCCTTTCACGACTAGGTTTGTTTCTTGACTCCCTCTTTTGCTATCTTTCTTGTGGCTGGTTACTTAGTTGTTGGGCTATTTTCCCTTGACTGGTAGGTTTTTTCTGCTACTATTTGGTTGATTCGCATTTTGCTTCATTGCAGTTTTGGTGTTGTCTTCAAAAATCATTATCGGGTTCAATATTTATTTTGCTATTTTGGTGTTTGCCAGCATGTTCTTTCTGGATATTATGCACTGCAGGGTAGCTTTTGTGGTTGCTCTTGTGGATGGTTTCTTGTTCTCTTAATTGTTGATTTGATAATCATCAGATCTGTGCCTTTGGATCTGTTAAACTTGTGCAATTACTATTGTGATCATGCTATTATCAAGGGGACTATTAACATTTGTATTGCTGATCCTGAATGGCTGCTTTTTTGGATTCAAGCCTGGCCTTTTACTCTAATTACTGTAGTGTATTTCACCCCTTTAGCTATGGCCTTGATTTTTCTGTCAGCTTACTTGTTATGTTTTTGCTTGACTCTCTTTGATATGTATATTTATTGCAGTGGTCTTATTATCAATATGGTGGATGTGCCTAGAATTTTCAACTGGTTTGGGATTTTGTTAGCTATCCATTCTCATGCCTTGAGGTCATTATTTGGTGATACATATCTTAAATAGGATGGGTGGCATCCCTTTACCATTCTGATCTATGCTGCCTTCTTTTCTATTGTGTATGCAAGTATTAAAGACCATATCAACTCCTCCAAATGGAAGCTGTTCCACCTCAGATGCTTGCAAATTCTATGCTATTTCTCTAATGAAGGCATCGACTTCTCTCATCCTCAAGAGCCTTTGATGAAGATGGTCCATTGGCTTTTATTTTTTATCTATCTTTATCTGTTGCTTTCCTTTTCCCTTTGCTTTGTTTTGATTGTAACTAGACAGCGGATTTACTCTCTAGGCTATTTGTAGCTCTTTGAGCAGTAGTTTCTGAGTTTATCCCCTCTTAAGGACCTTGTAATCCTTTTTTGTGGCAATAAAATTCTCCTATATGGGGTTTCATAAAAAAAAAACCCTAACCCTAAACCCTAAACCCTAAATCCTAGAAATAACCCTAAATTCTAAACCTTATACCCTAATCCTATAACCCTAAATCCTAAACCCTAAACAATAAAATCCTAAACCCAAAACCTTAAACCCTAAATCTTAAACCTTAAACCCTAAAATCCTGAGCCCTAAACTTGAACCCTAAACCCTAAACCATAAAATCTACAACCTTAGACCCTAAACCCTAAACCCAAACCCTAAACCCTAAACCCAAACCCTAAATCCTAAATCCTAAACCCTATACTTTAAACCTTAAAAACCTAAACTAAATCAAAACTAAAAATAAAATAAATAAAAAAACCTACACCTAAATAAAATAAAAACCTTAACTAAATGCTAAACCTAAACTTAAACCTAAACCAAAAAATAAAATAAAATAAAAAATAAATAAAAATGTAAACTAACTAAAAAAAATAAAGTAAACATAAACATAAAAAACTTAAATAAAATAAAACCTAAATGTAAAATAAAAAATAAAATAAACCCTAAATAAAATAAAATAAAAATTAAATAAAAACCTAAACCTAAAAAATAAACATAAAAATAAAACCTAAACCCTAAACTTAAAACCTAAACCTAAAATAAACAAAATAAAATAAACATAAAAAAACTAAAATAAACTAAACTAAAATAAATAAAACCTAAACCCTAAATTCAAACCCTAAACAAACCCTAAACTAATCCACCCCACCCTAAACTCAACCCTAAACCCTAAACCATAAATCAAAACCCAAAATCCAAACCTTAAACCCTAAAAACCAAAACCTAAAAAATAAGAAAATAAAAAATAAAATAAAACAAAACCTAAACTTAAACTAAACATATAAAATAAAATAAAATTTAGACAAAATACATAAAACCCTAACTAAACCCTAAATCCTAAATGCCCTAAATTGAAAACCCTAAAATTAACACTAAGCTAAAACCCAAACCCTAAACCCTAAACCATAAACAATAAACCCTAAACAAACCCTCCTAAACCTGGCCCTAAACCCAAACATGAGCTAAACCCTAAACCATACCACCCTAAACTAAAACTACCTAAACTAAATAAAACCTAAAATATTATAAATAAAACCTAAATAAAATAAAACCTAAACTAAACCTAAACCTACCACAGATAAAATAAAATAAAACTAAATTAAAATAAATAAATAAAATCTAAACTAAGCAAAATGGAAATAAACCTTCCTAAATATATAATAACATAAGATAAAATAAATAAAATAAACACAAAACCTGAGATAATAAAATATAACGTGGGCTCTAAACTAAATTAAAATGCTCCTAAACCTAAACCCTAAACCCTCCTCCCTCCCTAAATCCTAAACTAAGATCCTGCTCCTTCCACTACCACCAAACCACTAAACTACCTGATCCTGACCTACCACCCTAAACCTAAATCTTACTAAATCACTCCAGGCCCTAAACCTAAACCCAAACCTAAACCCTAAACCACTGATCTAACCCAAATCCTGGGTTGTCTCCTTAAACTCCAAAAAACTGAGCTCAAAACTCAAACACTACCCCTAAGGCCCTGACCACTAAACCATAAGCCTACTAAACCACTAAACCCTAAAAACCCTAAACTAAAACATAAAACCTAAACCTAAAATAAACATAAAATAAATAAATAAAACTTAAACCTAAAAATAAAATAAAATAAAATTTAAAATCAAATAAAATCAATAAAACCTAAATAAAACTAAAAATAAAATGAACCTAAGAAAATATCTTAAATAAAATAAAACCTAAACATCAAAATAAAATAAACCAAAAATAAAATAAAATAAAACTAAATAAAACTTAAACTTAAAACAAACCTAAAATAATTAAAAAATTAAAACCAAACCCTAAATTAAAACCTAAAAATAAATAAATAAAATAAATAAACATAAACTTAAAAGATAAATAAAACTAAATGTTAAGCCCTAAACTACCACCCAAACCACAAATAATACTCAAACACTACATACAACCCTAAACCCTAAACTAACCTAAACTTGTGACCTTAAACCCTAAACCCTAAAACCCTACCCTAATCGGACCTCCCTAAACCCTAACCACTCTAAACCCTAAAACTAAACCTTAAACCTCTACCAATCCTCCTAAACTAACTAAACTTACTAAACTGATCTGACCCCAAAACTGTCCTGGGCTCCCAAACCACTAAAGCTGGATCTAAACTAAACCATAAACACATCCCACCATAAACCCTAAACCATCTCTAAACTAAACCTAACTACCTCCCTACCACCCTAAACTAAAAACCTCTATAAATTAACAAATTAAATAAATTAAAATACTAAACCAAAATTAAATAAATAAAATAAAACATAAACTAAACTAAAATAAATAAAAAACCTAAACCTAAGAATACAATAATAAAAAAATCAAATAAAATAAATAAAACCCTAAAGAAAACTAAAAAAGTATAATGATCCTAAGAAATAATAACCTAAATAAAATAAATAAATCTAAAATAAATAAACAAAGCTAAAAAAATAAACATAAATAAAATAAAGAAAAAAACAAGCTAAAATAAATAAAAGTAAACTAAATAAACATAAACCTAAAGGTTTACTTAATTTTAAAAAACCTTAAACCTTAAATCCTAAACGTTAAACCTACAACCCTAAACTTACAATCCTAAACCCAAAATCCTTAATCTTAAACCCTAAAACACCCTAAACCTTCAACTAAAACTCTAAACCCTAAAAGCCCAACCAACCTAAATTGTAAATCATAAACCCCAAAACCTAAACTAAACTTAAAGTAACTAAATAAATTGAAAATAAACCTTAACCCAAAACATAATAAACTTAAACCTAAACCTAAGATCCTAAACCCTAAAAGATAAAACCTAAACCTAAACTAAACAAACCTAAAAATAAAATAAATAAATAAAATCTAAACAAAATAAATTTAAAAATAAAATAATATAAAACATAAACTAAAACCTAAACTTAAAAAAATAAAACTAGCAAAATAAATAAAACCTAAACTATACTAAAAAATAAAAACTAAAATAAAATAAAACTAAACCTAAAATAAAATAAAATAGACCTAAAATAAAATAAAATAAAAACTAAATGAAAAGTTAAATAAAAATGAAATAAAAATAAACTTAAATAAAAATAAAAAAGAAATGAAATAAACCTAAATATATTAGGTTACTTAACTTTAAAAAATAAAAAAATAAAAAAATAAAAAAACTTGACTCTAAACTCAAAACTAACCCTAAACCCTAAGCCTACAATACAAAACCCTAAATACTAAACCTTAAAACTCTAAACCCTAAACCCTAAACCCTAAAATCCTATACCATAAACCCAAGACCCTAAACCCAAAACCCTAAAACCTACAACCCTAAACCCTAAACCCTAAACTCTAAACCCTAAACCCTAAACCTTAAAACCCTAAACCCTAAACCCAAAAAACCTAAAAACTAAACATAAACTAAATAAAACATAAAAACAAAATAAATAAAAAAAAAGCCAAACATAAATAAAATAAAAAATAAAATAAAATAAAAACCTAAAGTAAAACTTAAACCTAAACCTAAACCTAAACCTAAAAATAAAATAACTTAAAAAAACTAAACTAAAATAAAATAAATAAAACCTAAACTAAGCTAAAAAAATAAAATGAACCAAAAAAGACCTAAATAAAATAAAAACTAAACATAAAATAAAAATAAAATAAACCTAAAATAAAATAAAATAAAAACAAAATAAAAACCTAAACCTAAAATAAATAAACTAAAATAAACCTAAACCTAAACTAAAATAAAATAAACTAAAATAAATAAAACCTAAACCTAAAATTAAAATAAATGAAACCTAGATCCTAAAGAAAATTAAAATAAATTAAATTAAACTTAAAATAAAGCTAAACCTGAATTAAAAAATTGAACCTAAAAATAAACCTAAAATAAAAACCTAAAACCTAAGCCTAAAAAAATAAAATAAAAACCTACACCAAAACCTAAAAATAAAAAATAAAATTTAATCCTAAATAATAAAATAAAAATAAAGCTAATCTAATAAATAAATAAAAATCTAAACTTAAACCTAAAAAATAAACTAAAATAAAAAACCTTTAACTAAAATAAATAAACCTAAAATAAATAAAGTAAACTAAATAAAATAAAATAAAATCCTAAATAAAAATAAATAAATAAATAAATAATAATTTAAAAGTAAACTAAATATACCTAAAACTATTAGTTTTTTTAATTGAAAAAGAACCCCTAAACCCTAAATCCAAAACCCTAAACCCTAAACCTATAATAAAAACCTTAAACCCACCTAAACCCTAAAAAAACCCTAAATAAAATAAATAAATAAATAATAAATAAATAACCCTAACCCTAAAATCTAAAACCTAGAACTAAACCTTTAACCTAGAACCCTAAACCCTAAACCCTAAACCCTAAACCCTAAATAATTCTATTAAAAGAATGCATTGGACCTCTTAGTATAAATGTTGTGGCACTCTTGCTGAAGGTGGACTTGGATGTAAGCCAATCAGGGAAGCTATCACTGCTTTTTCCTTTAAACTTTGGTGGAATTTTAGGAGCAACAATAGTCTTTGGGCTAAATTCATGACTACCAAATACTGCTAGGGTAAGCACCCTCTCATTTACCCTTATAAAGTGGGAGACTCTCCTGTATGGAAAAGACTTTATTCCATCAAATGGGAGGCAGAATCATTAATCTCATGGGGGATTAACTCTGGAACCTCTTTCTTTTGGTAAGATAATTGGACTGGAGGTGGGTCCATTAATGATTTACTTTCTACCCACTCCATTGCTGCTATTAAAGTGAACTCTTTCTGGCAGAATAATAAGTGGAATAATAGTAATCTTCTTGACTATATTCCTTTCTCTCTTTTAGATAAGCTTACTCTTATTCCTATCATTCCTGGCAATCATGATCAGATCCTTTTTAAGCTTTCCCAAAATGGTGATTTCAACCTCAAACATGTTTGAATTCATATTAAAGAAGCTCATGATTTCACCAATGTGTTTTTTAAACTTTGGAATAATACTATTCCTATTTCTTATTCTATTCTAACTTGGCATATTTTGAATAACTTCATCCCTATTGACTCTTTGATGTGGGGTAAAGGTTTTTACTTACCTTCAAAATGCTACTGATGCTTTCACATTGAGAATGTGAATCATGTATTTATTAACTGAACCATTGCTTCCAAACTTTGGATTTGGTATGATGAACTCTTTAATATTGTGAAATTTAATGACTCCTTAATTCTATATCAACTTCTTGATGTTTATTTTGAAAATACTATTAAAGGCCACATTAAAGTGATAACTGCTATCACTCTTATTTGGTTCATATGGATGAACAGAAATTATGCAAAACATTGTCGGATTCCTATGAACCATATGAGGATAATTGCTAGAATTAAAAATAAAATATGTTCCTTATTTAATGCCAATTTAATTAACTACAATCAACTCAAAGGCTACAAATTTATGGCCAATAAATTGGGTTTTAACTTGTCGGATCAACCCAACTGTAAAGATGACAAGATTATTTATTGGATAAAACCTCATGCCAATACTATTTAAATTAACACTTATGGCTCTATTTTTCAAAATGCTTCTGGCTGTGGTGGCATTTTCAGAAACCTTAATGGTAAAGTCCTATGTGCTTTTGCTTACCCCCTTAATAGTTGCTCTATTCTTTTTGCTGAGCTAATGACAGTTTACAAAGCTATTGAGATTTGCCTTCAAAAAGGTTGGCTCAATATTTGGATTGAGGTGGATGCCCTATTGTTGATTGATCTTTTGACTTCCACCAAAGTGGTCAATACAGAATTGTACTACCTTCTGAAGCACACTAGAGCTCTCCTTTCTCAACTCTATTTTAAAATCATTCATGTTTGGCATGAAGGTAATGCATGTGTTGATTACCTTACTAATCTAGGTGCTAGATTAGATGGCATAAAATTCTTTGATCAACTTACACTTCCTAAACATTTGTGTGGTTTGGTTAATTTGGACAATACTGGACTCCCTTACCTCAAAAATTAATTCATCCTATTGTTTTGGCTGTTGTGTTACTGTTTAAGCGACTGACCAACTCTTAGTGTTGTGGTTTCCACGATTTTTCAATCATCTTCACGATACCCCTTTCTAGTTATTTTGTGATCTCATCGCTAGATTAATTCTTATTTGGGGTCTTCGCTTCTACTATTTCCATAATTAATGGTAAGGTGTTCCCTATTTTTCTAACTTCGGATGGAGATATTTTCACTTATTAGCGGATCTATTGGAGGAGATGTTTTACTTTTACGCTTTACTTTCGATAACAACTTCTTGCCATCAATATTTTGTTTATGGGTCTTACTCTATTTTCCATTTTATGATTAAGACTTTATTTTGTCTCTTTTCCTTTTTCTAGAAATCTGTGCTGGGGCTCATGACTTTGCTGTCTCATTATTTAATTGCTATATTTTTGTATAGCTTCTTGGTAGGCCCTAATTTATCTGTATTTTTCTCTTTAATAGGTTTGTGGCTCCTCTTATGCTCTCTAAACCTCCACAACTGTGAGAAAGCGCAATACCCTATTATTCTTGTTTCTTTGCAGATCGAATTACTTTTGATTTCCTTCCAGCCTATTTTTACTGATGATGTTAGCTTAGCTGTTGGTTTGCTTTTCTTTATCTTGAAGGATTTCAATGATGGCTCTCCTTTGAACCCCTTTCGAGTCTATGTTATACCACTATTTTTATTGGATTATCTTATGGTGGGGGCAATAATTGTTTTTTTGTTTTAATTGTTGGCTGTTGGATTTTTGGGTCTTATGTCCAGCAGGCTGCTTTTGGGGCTATTTTTCTGATTGTTCTTGCTAACCTCACCTCCCCAACCTGTATGGAGAGAATCTGCAATACCCTTATTATTATTACTAGATTATCTTATGGTGGGTGCAATAATTGTTTTGCTATTTTATTTGTTCGTTGTTGGATTTTCGGTCTTATGTCCAAGTTACGGGGTTATTTTGATTATTTTTTGTTTGCACCGTAACTTATCACCTGATGTTTGTGGTCTATTTAATCTGCTGCTATTTTTTCCATCTTGGTTCAATTAGACTTATACAGATCACTGTGATTATGCTATTACCTATTTGGTTATTAACTTATGCACTGTCTATTTCGAATGGGTGGTTTTATGGCCTATATTCTTGCATTGGTTGTTGGTGACTGATTATCGAGTTTTATGCCCAGCAAGCTACTACTGGGGTTGTCTCTCTGATTGTATTTATTTGGTGTTGTTTGCGGTGGGGTGCAGGTTATTACCTATTGCTTCTGGTCCACCTAATCCGCTGCTGCATTCCCATCTTGGTTATGTTAGACTTCTGCATTTCCTGTTGTATTTTGGGTTTGGGTTATGCTATCTCACTTTACATTTGCTATTTGTTAACTTCTACAATGATTATTAACAAGGGGGTTGTTAACATATGCATTGTTTATTCTGAATAGGTTCCTTTTCTAGGCCATATTCCTGAGTTGTACTCCTGGCCTGTAAGTTTCATATATGTCTCATATGATTAGGATGGTGTTATTTACATGCTAATTAAATTGCTTAGCAGGATTACAACAGGCTTTTCAACCGGTTGTATATTGTTTCTATCCTCTGCCTGGCCTTTTCTGCTATTTTCTTGTGGTGGGTTTTCATGTTGGCCTAATTATACTCTTGGCTCTGGTATTAAAATGGTGGATCTGGCAAAGATGGTTCATTTTCATATGTGTAGGGATTCTCATGCTATGGTGACTATATTGATGATATTTATCATGCACGGGATCCCCTTTCCCATTCTGCTCTTTGTTGTCTCCTCTTTTATAGTATATATGGCTTTGTTTAGGTTTGCAAGTACAAAGGCTCATAAGACTTTCAACAAATGGCTGCTATCTTCCCACAGGTTTATAGGCTATGATGACTGTGATGATTTCACTCCTTTTTGGTTTGGTAGTAGCTCTTGTGATGTAACCCTTCTGCTGAAGTTTGGATTTTCATATTTACATCTGCCCTAAGTTGGTGTGACTAAGTCTGAGCCTTCTCTCACACACTTCTCTATAATTTTTCTCGCTTTATTAATTTTTCACTTTCTCAGATATTACTTTAAGTTTCTAATTTCTATCTTTCTACATTTTGAGATGCATTTCTCTTGCTTTGCTCCTGCATTCTCTCATCCTGAAGAGCTTTGGCCTAGATCTATCCATTAGCTTATCTATGTTAATCATTTTGTATCTTTTGCTTTCTTTTTCTCTTTTATTTTGCTTTAGGTTGTACTTAGATAGGGGATTTACTCTAGTCGATTGTAGCTCTTTGAGTAATTTTAGAGTTTATCCTGTTAAGGACCTTATACCCTCTTTTTGTGGCAATAAAATTCCCATATCCCAAAAAAAAAAACCCTAAACCCTAAACCCTAAACCATAAATGCTAAATCCTAAACCCTAAACCCTAAAAACCTAGAAACCTAAGCCAAAAATATATTAAACCTAAAAAAAAGGAAAAAAAAACATAAACTTAAATAAATAAAATTAAATTAAATAAAAACCTTAACCTAAACTTAAAAATAAAATAAAATATAAAATAAAATCTAAACTAAAATAAAATAAATAAAATCCTAAGCTAAATTAAAAAATAAAATAAACTTAAAAAATGAAAACCTAAATAAAATAAAACTAAACATAAGATAAAAAAATAAACCTAAAATAAAATAAAATAAAAGCTAAATAAAAACCTAAACCTAAAAAATAAACCTAAATATAAAATTAAAAATAGATAAAAATTAAAACATAGGTTAAACTTAAAAAAACCTAAATAAAATAAACCTAGACCTAAACTAAAATAAACCAAAAATAAATAAATAAAACCTAAACATAAACCTAAATAAAACTAAACCTAAACCCTAAACTAAAAAAATAAAATAAACTAAAAATAAACCTAAACCTAAACTAAAAAATAAAACCTAAAAATGAACCTAAAATAAAACCTAAAACTAAAAAATATAAAACAAAACTTAAACCTAAACCTAAAAAATAAAAAAATAAAACTAGAACTTAAAATTAAAATTAAAATAAAACTAAACTAAGAAATAAACAAAAATCTAAACCTAAACCAAATCCTAAAAAATAAACTAAAATAAAAAATGTAAACTAAAATAAATAAACCTAAATTAAATAAATTAAACAATAATAAATAAAAAATAAACTAGATAAACTAAATAAACCTAAATCTATCGATTTGCTTAATTTTTTAAAAAAACCATAAACCCTAAACCCTAAAATTAAACCTAAACACTAAACCCTAAACCTACAACCCTAAATCCTAAATAAACTCTAATCCCTAATCCCCAATCCCTAAATAAAAAATTTAAAAAAAACTCTAACCCTAAATCCTAAACCCTAAAATTGTAAACCTTAAGCCTAAACCCTAAGCCCTAAACCCTAAAACCTACAACCCAAAACCTTAAACCCTTAACCCTAAACCCAAAACCCAAAACCCAAAAACCAAACCCTAAAACTAAACTTAAACCCTAAACCTAACAGAACCCTAAAACCTACAACCTTAAACCCTAAACCCTAAACTCCAAACCTTAAACCCTAAACTAACCCTAAACCCTAAACCTTAAATGCTAAACCCTAAAAAGCTAGAAACCTAAACCTAAACTAAATAAAATCTAAAACTAAAATAAATAGAAAAACCTAAACCAAAATAAAATCAAAAAAATAAAATGAAATAAAAATATAAACTAAAACATAAACCTAAACTTAAAAATAAAAAAACCCAAAGTAAAATAAAATAATTAAAAACCTAAACTAAACTAAAAAATAAAAACTAAACCTAAAATAAAAAATAAAATAAATCTAAAATAAAATAAAATAAAAACTAAATAAAACCTTAACCTAAAAAAAACCTAAAAATAAGACCTAAAATAAATAATAATAAAACCTAAACCCTAAACTAAAAAAAAACTAAAACTTAAAATAAAAATAAACCTACTAAACTAAAATAAATAAAAGCTAAAAGTAAAGTAAACTAAACCTAAACCAAAAGCCCAACTAAATAAAATAAAATAAATTAAAAATGAACCTCAACCAAAAACTAAAAAATAAAACCTAAAAATAAACCTAAAATAAAAACTTGAACCTAAACTAAAAAATAAAAGATAAAACCTAAACCTAAAAAAAAAACTAAAGTAAAAAATAAATCTAAACCTAAAAAAATAAACAAAAATCAAAAATCTAAACTAAAATAAATAAACTAAATTGAACAAAAATAAAAAATAAACCTAAATAAAAATAAAAAAATAAATATACTTAAATAAAAATAAAAAATAAAACAAACTAAAATAAATGAATAAATAAACAAAATAAACTTAATAAACCTAAACCTACCGGTTTACTTAATTTTTTAAAAAATACATAATCCTTGCAAACCCTTAAACCCAAAAACCTAAACCCTAAATCCTAATCCCTAAACCCTAAACCCTAAACTCTAAACCCGAAACCCTAAACACTAAAAAAGCCTAAACCCAAAACCCTAAACACTAACCCTAAACCCTAAACCCTAAAACCCTAAACCCTAATCCCTAAACCATAAACCCTAAACCCTAAACCCTAAACCCTAACCCTACACCCTAAACCTTAAACCCCAAATTTTAAACCTAAACTTAAAGTAACTAAAAAAATTAAAAATTAAATCTAAACCCTAAAACCAAATAAAACTAAACCTAAATCCTAAGAATGGGTAGAACATTGATGATGGGAACATCATCAACCGGGCTCGCCTAGATTTGACTGGTGGCGGGCGTGATGTGACCATTATCGAGTGGTGGTGGGAATCTGAGGTGTTGGTGGATATGGAGGTGGTAGCAAAGGGTGGTTATGGCGAGGAGCGATGAAGGTTACAACCGTTGTGGTTATGGAGGTAGGAGATCGGGGATATGATGATGGATCCCGCTACTTGAGAGGTCAGGGTGGTTCTGATGGGAACTAGAGAAACTGAAGAATGGCAGATTCAATGTACTGCTTATGGAACTATATCTTTATAGTAGAGACGGTTCTAGTTATCTTTGATATTTGATTTTCCTTATGAGTGCTCATTTTTTATCTATGTCTTTGCTTGTGTCTTAAAAAACTTGGTGTGTTACTTATTTAATGAAATAAAAAAAAAGAAATGTTGAATCTAAATTTATTCTCTATAAAAAATAACCAAAAGCATAAAACCCTAAACTAAAACCTAAACCCTAAACATAAAACATAAATGCTAAACCATAAAACCCCTAAACCATAAACCCTAAACCGTAAACACTAAAACCCTTAACCTTAAACCCTAAACCCTCAACCCTAAACCCTAAACCCTAAAACCTTAACACTAAACCTTAAACCCTAAACTGTAAACCGTAAACCCAAAACCCAAAAGAAAATTATGAACCCCAAACCCAAAACCCTAAACTAACCATAAACCCTAAACTATAATTCCTAGAAAGCTAAAAACTTAAACCTAAACAAAACAAAACCTAAAAATAAAATAAATAAAAAAACCTAAATAAAAATATAATAAATAAATAAAATAAAATAAAAACATAAACTAAACCTAAACCTAAACCTGAACCTAAACAAATAAAATAAAAATTAAAAATTAAACTAAAATAAAATGAATAAAAACCTAAACTAAACTAAAAAATAAGAAACCTAAATAAAATAAAAACTAAACCTAAAATAAAAATAAAATAAAAATAAAAATTAAATAAAAATTAAACCTATTAAAAAAAACTAAAAATAAAGCCTAAAAATAAATAAAAAAATAAATAACCTAAACTAAAAAAAACCTAAACCTAAAATAAAATAAATTAAACCTAAACCTAAACTAAAATAAATAAAACCTAAATCTAGACCTAAAATAAACTAAACTTAAACGTAAACTTAAACTAAATAAAATAAAATAAAATAAAATAAAATTAAACCTAAGCCTAAACTAAAAAAATAAAATCTAAAACTAATACAAAAATAAAATCTAAAACCTAAACATAAATAAATAAAATAAAAACCTAAACCTAAACCTAAAAATAAAAAATAAAAATTAAAGGTAAAAAATAAAATAAAAATAAAACTAAACTAAAAAATAAACATAAACCTAAACTTAAACCTAAAAAATAAACTAAAATTAAAAACGTAAACTAGACAAAATAAAAATACAACTAAAAATAAACTAAATAAACATAAACCATCTAGTTTACTTAATTTAAAAAATAAAAAATAAATAAAAAAACCTAAACCCTAAAACTAACCCTAAACTTACAACCCTAAACCCTAAAACCCTATGCTCTAAACCCTAAACCCAAAACCCTAAATCGTAAACCCTAAATCCTAAACCCTAAATCATAAACCTTAAACCCTAAAACCTACAACCCTAAACCCTAAGCCCTAAACTTATAACCCTAAACCCTAAAACCCAATACTCTAAACCCTAAACCCTAAACCATAAACCCTAAATTGTAAACCCTAAAGCCCTAAACCCTAAACCCCAAAACCTCAAACTCTAAATTATAAACCCTAAACACTAAAACCTACAACCTTAAATCCTAAGCCCTAAACCCTAAACCTTAAATCCTAAACTCTATACCCTAAACCATAAAAACCCAAAAACTAAAACCTAAACTAAATTAAACCTAAAAGTAAAATAAATAAAGAAAACCTAAACCTAAGTAAAAAAATAAAATAAAATAAAAACCTAAACTAAAACTTAAACCTAAACCTAAACCTAAATATAAAATTAAATAAAAAATAAAAACTAAATTTAAATAAAATAAATAAAAACCTAAACAAAATTAAAAAAATAAAATAAACCTAAAAATAAAAAAAAACCTAAATGTGAAATAAAAATCAAATAAACCTAAAATAAAATAAAATAGAACCTAAATAAAAACCTAAACATAAAAAATAAACCAAAAAATTAAACCTAAAAATAATTAAAAAATAAAACCTAAACCTGAAAAAACTTAAACCTAAAGTAAACAAATAAAATAAACCTAAACCTAAATTAAAATAAACTAAACTAAAATAAATAAAACCAAATAAACCTAAGAAGAAAAAACCTAAATAAAATAAAACTAAACATAAATAAAATAAAATAAACATAAAATAAACCTAAAATAAAATAAACTAAAAACTATAGAAAATTCTAAACCTAAAAAATAAAATGTAAAATAAAACCTAAAAAATAAATAATAAATAAATCTTAAACCCTAAACTAAAAAAAAAAACTAAACCAAAAATAAAAATGAAATAAACAACATAAAGTAAACCTAAACATAATATAAAATTAACTAAACTAAAATAAATAAAACCTAAACCTAAACCAATACCTAAAATAAACTAAAATTAAATAAAGTATAAACTAATAAATAAAACCTAAAAATAAACCTAAAATGAAAACCTAAAAGCTAAACCTAAATAAATAAAATAAAAACCTAAACCTAAAAATAAAAAATAAAATCTAAACCTTAAAAATAAAAAAAAAAATAAAACTCAACTAAAAAAATACACCTAAACATAAACCTAAATCTAAAAAATAAACTAAACTAAAAAACCTAAAATGAAATAAATAAAGTAAAAATAAATATACTAAACTAAATAAAAATAAAAAATAAAATAAAGTAAAATCAATAAAAAATAACTCAAAAACCTAAACCTATTCCTTTAATTAATTTTTTTTAAAAAATACCTAAATAATAAGCTAACCCTAAACCCTAAACCGTAAATCATAAACCCTAAATCCTAAAGCCTAAACACTAAACCCTAAACCCTAAACCCTAAAACCTAAACCCTAAAACCTTAAATCTTAAACCTTAAACCCTAAACACTAAACCAACTAAAAAAAATCTAAAACCTAAACCTAAATTAAATAAAACTTAAAAAATAAAATTTATAAAAAATCTAACACTAAATAAAATAAAAAATAAAATCAAATAAAAACCTAAACTAAACCTAAACCTAAACCTAAAAATAGAAAAATAAACTAATAAAAGTAAACTAAAATAAAATAAAATAAAATCTAAACTAAACTAAAAATGTAATAAACCTAAGAAAAAAACCTAAATAAAATAAAAACTAAACATAAAAAAAAACTAAAAAAACTAAAAATTAAATAAAATAAAAACCTAAATCTAAAAAATAAACCTAGAAATAAAACCTAAAAGTAAATAATAAATGAAAAATCAACCCCAAACTAAAAAAAAACTTAAACTTAGAATAAAAATAAAGTAAATAAAATAAAATAAACCTAAACTTAAACTAAAATAAAACCTGAACTAAAATAAATAAACATAAAATAAATAAACTAAACTAAATAAAATTAAAAACAAACCTAAATAAAATATAAAATAAACTAAATAAACCAAAACCTATCGGTTTACTTAATTAAAAAAAAAAACTCTAAACACTAAACCATAAACCCTAAACCCTGACCACTAAATCTTAAACCCTAAACCCTAAAACTAATCATAAAGCTTAAACCCTAAAACCTAAACACTAAACCCTAAACCTAAACCTAAACACCAAATCCTAAACATTAAAACCCTAAACCTAAACCTTAAATCTAAACCCTAAACTCACCTAAACCCTAAACCCTAAAACCATAAACTTTAAACCATAAACTAGCCTTAAACCATAAAACCTAAACCCTAAAAACCCTAAACTGTAAACCCTAAACCCTAAACACTAATCTAACACAAACCCCTAAGCTAACCCTAATCCCTAAACCCTAAACCCTAAAAACCATTAACCCTAAAGCCTAAACACTAAATCTTAAAAACTAATCCTAAAACCCTAAACTCCAAAACCCTAAACCCTAAAACCCTAAACTATAAATCTTAAACCCTAAACCCTAAGCCTTAAACCCTAAACCCTAAAAACCTAGAAACCTAAACCTAAACTAAATAAAACCTAAAAATAAAATAAATAAAAAACTTAAACCTAAATAAAATAAAATAAAACCTAAAATAAAGCCTAAACCTAAGAATAAAATAAAATAAAATAAAATAAAAACCTAAACTAGACTAAAAAATAAAATAAATGTAAAAATAAGAAACTTAAATAAAATAAAAACTGAATAAAAACCTAAACCTAAAAAATAAACCTAAAAATAAAACCTAAAAATAAATAAAAATTAAAACCTAGACCCTAAACTAAAATGAAAGCCAAAACTTAAAATAAAAATAAAAATAAAAAAAAAAATAAACCTAAACCTAAACTAAAATAAACTAAACCAAAATAAATAAAACTTAAACCTAAACCTAAAATAAACTAGACTTAAACTTAAACCTAAATTAAATAAAATAAAATAAACTAAAAATAAACTTGATCCTAAATAAAAAAATGAAACCAAAAAATAAACTTGAAATAAAATCCTAAAACTTAAACCTAAAAAATAAAATAAAATCCTAAACCTAATCTTAAAAAAGAAAAATAAAACCTAAACCTAAAAAGTAAAATAAAAATAAAACTAAACTAAAAAATAAACTTAGAAAAAACTAAAATAAAAAACCTAAACTAAAATAAAAAAAATTAACCTAAATAAAAATAAAAGATAAACCTAAATAAAAATAAAAAATAAACTAAATATACTAAATAAACATAAACCTACCAGTTTACTTAATATTTTTTAAAATGTTAAATCCTAAATGATAAGCACTAAATCCCAAATGCTAAACCTTAAAATCTAGACCCTAAACCCTAAAACACTAAACCCTAAACCCTAAACCTGAAACCCTAACCCTAAACCCTAAACCCTAAATCCCAAACTGTAAACATAAACCTAAAGTAACTAAATAAATTAAAAAAAAACAAACCTAAACCCTAAAACCTAATAAACCTAAACTTGAATGTAAACCCTAAGTATGGGCAGAACCTTGACAGCAGGAACATCACCATCAACCATGCTCAGTTTAGATTATTGCTTTGATGGTGGGGGATTATTTCTTTAGTGGTGGGGGATTTGTAAGTCTTGGTGGATATGGAGGTGGTCGAAGCATTGGTGGTTATGGAGGTGAGAGGAGTGATAAAGAAGGTTGTGGTGGAGGAGGAGAGATCGATATGATGGTGGTGGAGCCCACTACTGAAGGGATGGGGTGGTTCTGATGGAACTAAAAACTAAAGACCGATCTAGAGAGCTATAACCATTCACACTATAGCACCAAGAGAGTGGGGTGAATTGGTATTAAAATTTTAAAAGTTAAATATTAATTTTAAGTTTTAGGAGAAAATTAATTTTGATTTTATAATGACAAGATACAATTCTAATGTATAAATAGTACTTCCTATAACGGCAAGTACAACCCTAGAAAATATATGTACTCTCCAAAGGGCGTACAACCCTATAAATTTTACAACACAAAAAGAAAATTACAAAATAATAAATTTTGATAAAATATATCTCTCACAAATATACCAAGCTTTCCAATTCAAAAAGTGATCTCACAACTTATGAATGATCACTTTAGAACTTACTAATTTGTCAAGATAGATTGCTCACTTAATTTTGATAAAAATATTAAATAAATATCTTAAAGTGATATTACTAAGATGTTTATGTTATTACAATTGGTATATTAAAATAAAATTGATTTCAAAATAAATTCATAATAGTCTATTGCACAATAAGTTAAATTTTAGCAAGGAATAATTTTAAGTTTAAGAGAAACTATAACTAGTATATATATAATAGTATAAGAAAGGTTAACTTTCTACTAAACTTCCTTTTTCTTAATTATTAAATTATGAAAACAACAAGCTTTACTAAATTTTAGCAAGATAAAATTTTTAAAATAAAGGATATTAGTTGAAATAAAATGATAAGTGACAAATAAAATAATTTAATTTTTTATAAATTTTTATCTTGATAAAGAAACTTGATTTATAATAGATCTAGCATATACTATAAAATTCCAGCAATAATTTATTTTATTTTAACCAAAATGAAGATTTTGATTAATGAACTAATCACAAAATACTTAAATAAAATTAGTATATGGTAAAATTTAAGTAAACTAGTAAGCTTTTAATTAAAAGAGAGATCTCATCAATATGAAAATAATTTTAGTACAATAAATTAATTTGAAAAGCTTAAAATATACTTCTAAAATAGATCTAAGAATATATGATCTTTCAAATATGACTAATGAAGAAATATTTCAAGAAACCAAAAGAAATTAGGAAGATAAAAATTTCAACAAGTTGAAATAAATTCTACAAACTATCACAAGAGTTTTTCATAAAAAAATGATTGAAGAAACTTATCAAATTAAATGATTTGGAGAAACTATTGTGACTTTGGCTAAAATAAAAAATTCTGACTTAGATTCTCAAGAGGTATGTAATGATATATCTTATGATGAATTAGATGATGCTTTTAATTATTTAGTTATTGAATATAAAAAATTAAAAGAAAATATAAACTTTAGAAAAGAACATAAAATTTAGATATGCTTTTATGATTTAAAAAATAAATGTAATAATTTAAAAGTAAAAAAAATTCTTTATTAAATTGTTCCTTACTTGTATGTAAACTTGAAAGAGAGAATATCTTGTTAAAAACAAGATTAGAAATATGTTTGAAATCACAAGTTCATTATAATGCTTCTTCAAGTAAAACATTGAATAAAAATTATTTGCATCATACACATATCCCACTCATATACCTTATAATTATCGTGCTAAGCCGTATGCAAACACTAAGGTTTGGTGTAACTATTGTGATAGAAAATGGCATATTTCATTTGATTGTTATGCACATAAATTACAAAACACTAAGCAATCATCTTATGTATGGGTACCAAAGGTACAAGCACTACACAAACCACACATGCTAGATATCTTACTTCAAATTTAGAAAGTGAACCCAAACAGGTTTGGGTTCCAAAAGTAAACATGTGATTTTTTTTATAGGAATGCCTTCATAGCAAAATCAAAGAAGGCGTGTGGTACTTGGACATGGATGTTCAAGACATATCACGGGAGATAAAGATAAATTCACAACTTTAGAATCAAGTGATGGAGGATTTGTTACATATGGAAATAATGCAGAGGGAAAGATCATTGGCATTAGTTTTATTTGTAAGAATTTAATCACTTTAGATAAAGTTTTTCTAGTAGAAGGATTAAAGCATAATTTCATTTCTATTAGTCAATTATGCGATAAAGGTTTGAATGTAGTATTTCATGCATCATATATTGTATTATAAAAAATAATGAAAATATTTTATTAGTAGGACAAAGACATAAAAATATTTATGTCATTGATTTAGATAGCTTTCATGATGTGAATTTGAATTTACTTTGTTTTAAAAGCACTCATGATGATATATGGTTATGGCATAGGTAACTATGTCATATTAACATGCACATACTCAATAAAATTGCTAAACTTGATTTAGTAGTTGGATTGCCTAAATTAAATTTTCATTCAAATTATATTTGTGAAGGATGTATTCATGGTAAGCATTCTAGAAGCTCATTTAAAAGTAAAAATATTGTTTCTACTTCTAGATCTCTAGAATTGTTGCACATGGATTAATTTGGTCCAATTAGCACAACTAGCTTAGGTGGAAAAAATTATGGTTTTGTGATTGTTGATGATTTCTCTAGATATACTTGGGTTTGTTTGTCACTTACAAGGATGATGTTTTTGGTGAGTTTAGAAAGTTTTCTAAATATATTGAAAGAGAATAAGGCTTTTTTATTATTAGGGTTCAAACTGATCATGGTGGAGAATTTGAAAATAAATTATTTGAGGTTATTATGATGAACATGGGATTATACATAATTTTTTTGCACAAGAATTCCCCAACAAAATGGAGTAGTAGAGAGGAAAAATAGAATATTAATTGAATTAAGTAGATCTATGCTTGATGAGTATAAATTGCCAAAATATTTTGTGTATAAGTAAATACTACATGTTATGTGATGAATAGGATCTTTTTAAACCAATTTTGAAGAAGACACCCTATGAATTTTTTTTTGGAAAGAAACCTAAGATTGAACACTTTCATGTATTTGGATGTAAATGCTTTATTTTGAATAATGGAAAAGAGCATTTAGGTAAGTTTGATTGTAAATCGATGATGGTATTTTTCTTAGATACTCTCTTTCTAAGAGCTTATAGAGTTTTCAATAAGAGAAAAATGATTGTAGAAGAATCAATACATGTTTTTTTTTGATGAAAATTTAATTGATCCCATTAGAAATGAAGTGATTGAAGAAGAGATTGATTAATTTTAAGAAAATATCTTTAGAAGATAATGTGGATGATTCATCACCCTAAAGAATGAAATATAATAAAATCATCCAAAGGAACTAATTATAGGAGATCCTTCAAAAGAGTTATGACCGAAAACATAGTAGAGAGGTTGTAGATCATTCAACATTTTTATCTGAGGTTGAACCTAAAAATTTAGAAGAAGCATTAAAAGATAATTTTTTAGATTATTGCTATGGAAGAGGAGTTGAATCAATCTATAAGAAATGATGATTGGGAATTAGTCCCAAGACCCCAAGATCAAAATGGTTCTTCAGGAATAAGCTAGATGATTTAGGTTGTATTGTTATAAATAAAGCTAGGTAAGTTACATAAGGATGCACACAAGTTGAAGGTATAGATTTTGAAGAATCTTTTGCACCTATAGCAAGACTAGATGCTATTAGGTACTCTTTGCTTAATGGAAAATATTCCAAGGAATCCATTGGAGATGAAATCATATAAATTCTTTGATTATAAAATGACTTTAGCTAAAATACAAAATTTCACATATTTTTGTTAATTTTGAAATATGACATTTAAACATTATGATATAATTTATATATAATCATACATATGTTAGTTATCATATAACCTTAAAATCAAATTAAAATATTTAATTATATTAAGTATATAAACTAATTACACTTAATAGTCATAATTTATTATCATTTATTATTTTGACAATTCAAATGCTATGTATGAAACATATAATTCAATGTTAATTAGATAAAGATTTATATAAATTAACCTCATTATCATTATTTAAAATAAATAAAAATAATATGTTAAGTTATGAGAAAATTGATTCATGCTAATGAACTTCATATGAATTTCTAAGATAGTTATAAATTCATATAACCAAAATATTGTATTGTATCTTGAGCTTCACATTATCCATTTTGATCTATCTTTCATTCTTCTATTCTTGCAATTTCCTCAAATATATTATGAGATGTATTGGATATGTAATTAGCAATTAATATATCTAAAGCACATAAAACATACATTAGAACATCCAAGCATTCATTTATTATCATCAAAATTGATCGGATTGAACATGAGGCTCATTAAGCCAACAACCACTTGTGTCTTAGAGAACTTAGTGTGTTACTTGGTTGAGGAAATTGAAAAGAAGAAATGTTGAATCTGAATTTACTCTGTTAAAAAAAACCTTAAACTCTAAACCATAAACTAAAACCTGAACTTGACAATTTGCTAGAGCCTTTTACTATGCTAGCTAAACCTTTGTTGATTCTTTTGGATTGGACTTTTTGGTTTATGGTGGTTGGTGCTTGCCTTTGGCTCCCTATTGTGTGGTTGTTTTGTCTTTTAATGATTTACATTGGATGCGGCTTATGTTTCCTTCAATTGATTATTTCATTTCTGAGTAGTTTAGTCATTTATGGTTGCTCACCCTTGTTTGGCTTGGTGAGTGCTTGTTGTTGGGACTTTGGCTTGAGGGCTCCTATCTTGGTTTTGTTTGCTATTTTTATTTTAATTGGCATTGGTCTGGTGCTTGCTGATGGTTGGTTTTGATTTTCCCTTTTTGGATCTTGGATGGTATTTTGGTTAATGGTTGTTGTTGTCAATTTGTTCTAGCCTCTCCGGGTTATTGTGATTAGTCTATTGTGGTTTTGTTTTGTGGTTTGGCAACTAGCTAGCTTGTTTCTCTATTTAATGGTCTGGATTTGGAACTCTATGGACGGCCTTGGATGTTGATATCGGTATGATGATGGCTTTGATGTTACACCTCTTCTCTCTTTAGTAGCATTACATATGATTGTAACCCTTCTTTATGAAGTTTGTATGCTCATATGTATTATTGTCCCCGAGATGATGCTAACTAAGCTTGAGCCTTCTCTTTCTTAGCTCTCTCCTTTTCTTCTTATCTTTATCCTTTTAGCTAAGATTTTGTCATTGTAGTGTTTTGCAAATTTCTTTATAGGTTGGAACTTTATAGAGGGAATGGTCATTGCTCAACCCAAGTGCTATTGGACCATCTTGCTTTCTCAAAGGAATCAATAACTACTGTTGACTCATCCTTTTACTATTCTTAGGACTTGTTTTAGTCTTCTATGTCTTTTTCTCTTATGCTTTTTAGATGATGTATTTGCTCTTTTGTTTTCTTTTCTTTTTCTAATATACTTAGATGGGGCTTATAGGTTTCTAGTAGCTCTGGGAGCAGTAGAATTTTAGAACTTTACCCCTTTTAAGGACATTGTATGTTTTTTTATGGTAATAAAATTCTAACTTTCCCAAAAAAAAACTCTAAACTCTAAACCCTAAACCCTAAACCCTAAACAACCCTAAACCTAAAACCCTAAAACCCTAAAACCCTAAACCCTAAATCCTAAACCCTAAACCCTAAACCTTAAACTCTAAATTAACCATAAACCCTAAACACTAAACCCTAAACTCTAAACCCTAAACCAAGCCTAAAAAACTAAACCCCCTAAACCTAAACCCCTAATCCCCAATCCCTAAACTGAAACCTAAAGTAACTAAATAAATAAAAAAATAAATCTAAACCCCAAAACTTAATAAACCTAAACCTAAACCAAAACCCTAAGAATGGGTAGAACCTTGATGGTAGGAACATCACCGTCAACCAGGCTCTCTCTAGGTATGGCGGTGGAGGCAAAGGTAGAGGTGGTGATTATCGTAGTGGTGGTGGGGGATCTGGAGGTGCTAGTGGATATGGAGGTGGTGGTTGGAGTAGTGGTGGTTATGGAGACGGGAGGAGTGACGGAGGTTACAACTGTGGTGGTGGCGAAGGTAGAGATCGGGGATACGATGGTGGATCCTACTACTCGAGAGGCCAGGGAGGTTCTGATGGGAACTGAGAACCAAGAATGGCTAAACCGATCTACTACTTATGGAACTATGTCTTTATAGAGATGGTTCTAGTTATCTAGGGATTTTGATTTGCTCTATGCATGCTCATTTTTCATCTATATTGTATTAGAAAACTTGGTGTGAAGAAATGTTGAATCTAAATTTATTCTTTGTTAAAAAGACCAAAAAACCTGAATCCTAAACTAAAACCTAAACCCTAAACCTTAAACCGTAAACTAATAACCTACAATCATAAACCGTAAACCCTAAACCCTAAACCCTACCCTAAACCCTAAACCCTAAAACTTACAACCCTAAACCCTAAAACATAAACCCTAAACCCTAAACCCTAAACCATAAAAGCTAAAACCTAAACTAAATAAAACCTAAAATATAATAAATAAATAAACCTAAACTAAATATAATTAAAAAATAAAATAAAATAAAACCTAAACTAGACCTAAACCTAAACCTAAAATGAAATAAAATAAATTAATAATAATAAACTAAAATAAATAAATAAAACCTAAAGAAAACTAAAAAAAAATAAACCTAAGAATAAAACCTAAATAAAATAAAACTAAATAAAATAAAAAATAAAAAACTTAAAATAAAATAAAACATACCTAAAAAATAAACCTCAAAATAAACTAAACCCTAAACTAAAAAAAAAAACCTAAACCAAAAAATAAAAGTAAAATAAATAAAACCTAAACCTAAACTAAAAAAATAAAACCTAAAAAAATAAAACCTAAATAAACCTAAAACCTAAACCTAAAAAAAATAAAATAAAACCTAAACCTAAACCTAAAAAATAAAAAAAAAAAGTAAACCTAAAAAAATAAAATAAAAATAAAACTAAACTAAAAATTAAACCTAAACCTAAACCTAAACTTAAACCTAAAATGTAAACTAAAATAAAAAACCTAAACTAAAATAAAAAAACTAAATTATATAAAAAGATAAACCTAAATAAAAATAAATTAATATAAAATTAATTGAAATAAATAAAAAATAAACTAAATAAACCTAAACCTACCAATTTACTTAATTTTTTTTAAAAAAAACATAAACCCTAAATCCTAAACCATAAACCCTAAAGCCTAATCCTATAACCCTAAACCATTAAACCTAAACCCTAAAAAACCTTAAACCCTAAACCCTAAATAATAAACCCTAAACTCTAAATCCCAAACCCTAACCCTAAATCCTAAACCTTAAATCCTAAACCCTAAATCCCAAACCCTAAAGCCTAATAAACCTAAACCTAAACTTGAACCTTAAGAATGGTATCACCTTCTGATGGAGGTCAGAATTATTTCTGGTTGGTACTGCTGAGCTTTGGTTGCCCTCTAATTTTGGTGTCTCTCTCCTTTTGTTGGTCTCTCGATGGTTTTAGGATGGTGATTGGAAAGCTTCAGCTTGCTTATTTTTATTATTTTCCCCATTGTATTTCTTTTGTGGGGTTTATTGGTGGTTGTTGCTTGATGGTCGTGGTATTTTCCAGCCTTTTGCTTTCGTTGGCTATCTAGCATTGTGATTATTGGTTGAGCTCCATTGGCTTTGTTCCTTCTGAGTTACTCTCTGAGTCAATTTATCTAGTTTTCATTCCCCTTTTCTAGTGGTTTTTTTTGAAGATTTTTGTGGTGTTTGTGTGTTGGCTGGATGACCAATGTGCTTGTTGTTTCTTTCTACTGTGGAATGAACCTTTATGTGGTTTTGGCTATTCTTAGCTTTGTTGCTATTTCTGCTGATTCCTGCTACTATGGTTGGCTGGGTGGCCTTGATGGTTTGTCAGATCTATTGGTTGGTGGATCTAGAATTTTTGGTTCTTTACCTTGGTTTTGTTTATTTTGGGTGGCTTTGATGGTGGCTATTTTGGTTTTGCCATGTTTGGTTGGTTTCTTTACTAGTTTTGGATGTTTTCTTGGTTAGTTGCCTATTTAATCTTGATGATGATATTGAACTTTCTTGGTTGTTGTTTTGGTTTAATCGAGGTAAGTTGGCTATGATGGCTAGGATGTTTCCCTATTATCCTTTTGATTGGTAGTCATCATATGTGATTTTACCCTTCTTCTAAAGTTTGGATGCTCACATATCTCGTCATTCCTTGAGATGAATTTGACTGAGCTTGAGTCTTATCTAAGATTTTTATCATTTTGTTTCTTTTATGTACTTAGCTTATCCTTATTTTTAGATGCTTGTCTTTATATTAAGTTCTTTGCAAGTATGTGGCAAGTTTTAGGGTTGTAGGTTGTTTGTGCATCTCTAAGATTTTGGATATAGATGGCTTTACCCTTCTTGGAATTTTGTGATATTTCTTCTTTCTTAATTTTCTTTCATTTCTTTTGCTTTAGTTTTCTTGTAACTTAGGGGATTTACCTCTTTAGGCTAATTATAGCTCTTTGAGAGTTTAGAGATTTATCCCTATAAGACCTATTATCTCTTTTTTTGGCAATAAAACCTAAGAATGAATGGGCAAACCTTGTGGTAGGAACATCACCGTTAACCAGGCTCAGTCTAGATCTAACGGTGGAGGTGAAGGCGGAGGATGCGGTTATCATAGTGGTGGTGGGGGATCTGGCGGTGCTGGTGGATATGGAGGTGGTGGTCAGAGCAGTGGTGGTTATGGAGGCGGAAGGAGTGACGGAGGTTACCGTGGTGGTGGCAGAGCGAGAGATCGGGGATATGATTGTGGATCCTACTACTCGAGAGTCTGGGTGGTTTTGATGGGAACTGGAGAAACTAGAAAATTGCCAATTTGATCTACTGCTTATCAAATTGTCTTTACAAGATAGTTCTAGTTATCAGGGTTTTGATTTACTCATGCATGCTCATTTTCTATCCATGTTCATCACTTGTGTAAGAAAACTTACTTGATGAATTAAAAAGAAGAAATGTTGAATCTAAATTTGTTCTCAAAAGAAAATCAAAACCCTAAACCCTAAACTAAAACATGAACCCTAAACCTAAAACTTAAACCCTAAACCCTAAACCCTAAAAACCCTAAATCCTAAACCCTAAAAACCCTAAATCCTAAACCCTAAACCCTAAACCCTAAATCTTAAACTCTAAACCATAAAAAGCTAAAACCTAAACCTAAACTAAATAAAACCAAAAAATAAAATAAATAAAAAAACCTAAACCAAAATGAAATAAATAAAATAAAACAAAATAAAAACATAAACTAAAACCTAAACCTAAACCTAAATAGAAAATAAAATAAAAAAAAAAACTAAACTAAAATAAAATAAATAAAAAACCTAAACTAAAATAAAAATATAAAACCTAAATAAAATAAAAACTAAACCTAAAATAAAATAAAAAATAAAATAAACCTAAGATAAAATAAAATAAAACCTAAAAAAAATAAATGTAAAAATAAAACTTAAAATAAATAAAAATAAAACCTAAATCAAACTAAGAAAAACCTAAACCTAGAAAATAAATAAAATAAACCTAAACCTAAACTAAATAAAAAACCTAAACCTAAACCAAAATAAACTAAACCTAAACCTAAACTAAATAAAATAAAATAAACTAAAACAAACCAAAACCTAAACTAAAAAATAAAACCTAAAATGAACCTAAAATAAAAAATCTAAAACCTAAACCTAAAAAAAAATAAAATATAAACTTAAACCCAAAAAATAAAAAATAAAACCAAAACCTAAAAATAAAATAAAAAAAAATAAACTATACTAAAAAAATAAATAAACCTAAACCTAAAAATAAAATAAAAAACTAAACTAAAAAATAAACCTAAAAAAGCTAAACCTAAAATACTAAATAAAACCTAACTAAAACAAATAAACTAAACTAAATAAAAATAAAAATAAACCTAAATAAAAATAGATAAACAAAAAACTAAAATAAATAAAAAATAATCTAAATAAACCTAAACTTACTATTTTACTAAATTTTAAAAAATTAAAAAATTAAAAAATAAAAATATTAAAGAAAAACCCTAACCCTAAACCATAAATGCTAAACCCTAAACTTACTACCCTAAACCCTAAAACCATAAACCCTAAACCCTAAACCTTAAAACCTAAACCCTAAAACCCTAAACCCTAAACCCTAAACCCTAAACTTTATTTTGAAAAAAAAAAACCTTAAACCCTAAACCCTAAACCCTAAATAAAACCTAAACCCTAAACCAAAAATCTAAACCCTAAACCCTAAACCTAATCCCTAAACTAAAACATAAAACCTAAACCTAAACTTAAATAAAAAAAAAAGAAAATAAAAAACTAAACTAAAATAAAAGAAAGAAAACCCAAACTAAACAACAAAAACCTAAAATAAAAACATATATAAAATAAAACTACACAAAATAAAAAAATAAAATAAATGTGATAAAATAACTAAATAAAACCTAACCTAAAATAAAACAAAAATAAATAAATCATAACACATAAATAAAAAAAAGAAACTAAAAAACTTAAAGTAAAAAAAACTTAAACCTAAAATAAAAAATAAAATAAACCTAAACCTAAACTAAAATAAGCTAAACTAAAATAAATAAAACCTAAACCTAAACCCAAAAATACTAACTTGAACGATGTATAAAATAAAATAACATAAACTAAAATAAACCTAAGCAAACTAAGAAATAAAACCTAAAAAACCCTAAAATAACAACCTAAAAAATAAAATATTAAACCTAAACATAAAAGATAAAATAAAAATAAAAATAAACTACAAAAAAACCTAAACCTAAAAAAAATTAAAACAAAAAAACCTAAACAAAAATGAATAAAAGTAATATAAATAAACCAAACTAAATAAAAATAAAAATAAAAATAATCCTAAATAAAAATAAATAACCAAATAAACTAAAATAAATAAAAAATAAACTCTAAAAAAGTTCTACACATTTTATAAAAAACCCTAAACACTAAACTCTAAACCTTAAACCCTAAAACCCTTAAACCCTAAATCCTAAATCCTAAACCCTAAACTCTAAACCATAAACCCTAAACTTATAACCCTAAAACCCTAAACCCTAAAATATAAACCCTAAACCCTAAAAAACCTAAAACTTTAAACCCTAAACCCTAAAACCCAAACCCAAAAACCCTAAACCCTAAACCTTAAAAAACCATAAACCCTCATAACTTAAACCTACCCTAAACAAACCAAACCTAAACCTAAACTTAAACCCTAAATAACAAACACTAAAACTAAACCTAAAACCCTAAACTAAACCCTAAACCAAACCTAAACCCCTAAACCTAACTAAGCCCTAAACCCCAAATCTTAAACTTAAAACCTAAACCCACCTAAAACCCTAAATCATAAAACCCAAAACATAAACCCTAAACCCTAAACCTAACCCAACCTTAAACCCCAAACCTAAACCTAAAGTAACTAAATAAATTAAAGAAACCTAAACCCTAAAACTAAAACCTAATCCTAAATTGAAACAAAATGTGTAAACCTTGATGGAAGGACATCATGCACTACCTAGAATGGAGGTGATGGCTTGGCTTATCTCGGTGGGGGGGTTCTGGAGGTGGTGGTTGGACTAGTGGTGGTTATGGAGGCAGGAGGAGCGATGGAGATTATAGCCGTGGTGGTGGCGGAGGGCAAGATCAACGATATGATGGTAATCCCATAAATCAAAAGGCCGGGGTGGTACTGATGGGAACTTGAGAAATTGAAGAACGATGGATCCGATCTATTTCTTATTCAACTGTCTTTATAGTAGAGACAATTCAAGTTATCTAAGGTTTTTGGTATGCTCTATGTATGCTCATTTTTTATCTATATTTTTGCTTGTGTCATAATAAACTTAGCGTGTTACTTGGTTAATGAAATCAAAAAGAAGAATGTTGAATCTAAATTTATTTTCTTTTTTAAAGAAAAAGACCAAAAACCCTAAACCCTGAACTAAAACTTGAACCCTAGACCTAAAACCTAAACCCTAAACCCTAAAACCTAAACCCTAAACCCTTGAAACCCTAAACCCTAAACCTTAAACCCTAAATGCTAAACCCTAAACCCTAAATTAACCATAAACCTTAAACCTAAACCCTAAAATGCTAAAAACCTAAAAAAAACAAAATAAAAATTAGAAATAAAATAAATAAAAAACATAAATAATAATAAAATAAAATAAAAACCTAAACTAAACATAAAAATAAAATAAATAAAAAAATAAAAAACATAATTACAATAAAATAAATAAACTAAACAAAAAAAAAAGAAAAAAACCTAAATAAAATAAAAAACTATTAAAATAAAAAATAAAATAAACTTAAAATAAAATAAATAAAAAACTAAATAAACACCTAAACCTAAAAATAAACCTAAAATAAAACATAAAATTAATAAAAACTTAAACCTAAACCTAAAAAAAAAAATATTAAACCAAAAATAAAATAAAAATAAACCTAAAATAAATAAAACCTAAACCTAAAAGAAGCTAAACCTAAACTTAAACCTAAACTAAAAAAATAAATAAATCATTCTTTAGACTGGATGTCAAGGCTTGTTTATTCATTAGACTGGATGTTAGAGCATTCTTTCTAGATTTAACACTATTTTTTTCCAAGGGGTTGTGCTAAGGGATCATTGTAATAAATAAATCATAAAATTGCTATTTGCTTGTAGTTGTTGAAAATCCTTTAACATAGTACATAAGATAGTGGGCTAAATAAGCAACTAATGCTACCCTATGTTTGTGAAATATGCTTTGTGTAATGTGTATTTCCTAACGCCTATGTTGGGTGTAGGATTTCTTTAAATTTTAAATGTAAATTTGACCATAGAATTAGGTTAGGATCTATGGGATCTAGGATTAGGAGAAAACCAGAGATGGTGTAGTGGTCCCCATGGGGCCATGGATGTCCCTAAAGAAAGAGACTTTCTGGAAAGAAGACCCATAGATCTAAACTTGTAGTTCTAGGCGAGTTGCATAAGAGAACTCTGCCCATTTTTCTTTCTTTTGGGTGTAGGGCCGCCACATCGATCTTTTTCTTAGATAATTTAATTTGGCTTGATTTATTTTTGGTGTGCAATAGGAACAACATGTTTTTTCTAGGTTTCTTTTCGTGTTATGTTTATGCTATGATGTATGCCTAGATGTAGGCTCATAGGATAAACTAAATTTTTTACCCAACTAAATCAATCAAAACATAAAAATAAATGCAATTCATAATCTTCATATAAAAGCCTAGGGATTAAAGTAAGATAAAATATGTAGCAACCACTTAGCTGGATGTTTTAACATCATGCATAAATTATATTGTTCCACTCTTGATTAAGGAAGGGCTTCCATCTTTGCCAGAGAACTTGGGCTTGACCTTTGAGAGCCTATCATGGAAGAACACCTTCTTATTCGATTTGACCCATAACCTTTTCTAATTACATTAGCATAAATTGCATTCCTATGACCTAAATGAATCTTGAGTCAAAATTCATAAAACATGGAAAATATGCATTAACTAGATGCATCTTCATGCCCTACATGATCTTAGGGATTAAGGAGTGAGTCTAGTTTCATATATTTCTTTCCTAAAATGCATGCCATCTTGCATTCATATGAGACTTCATAAATTTAAAATATGCTTAGGTGGTGTTAGTTGGTAGCCTTCTCTGTGGTTGTAAGTCTAAAAGAGTCGAATAGGCTAGTTCTTCAAGTGAAGAAAATGACCAATGATTTCCAAGAACTAGGTCAAGCATCTGACATGTGTCAGAAGCACCTGTAGACTAGGCTCTGAAGCATCCTTTTTAAGAATAAGTCTTCAACCCTAGGCATTTCTATAATCTTATGCTACTAGAATCTAAGCCCTAGATTTCTAAGAAAATGACAACTAAAAATCTAAAATTAAATCCCAAATTTGAACCAATCATGGATAGAAATGTCACTGTATCCCAATATCAATAGGCATTTCTACTCTTTCCCATTTGACTCTTGAAAATGACTCTCCAATTTGGACCTCTCCCAATTGAATTTCCAAAAATCAATCCTTTGAAAGCTACCTTAGTAGTCTTTAGGAATAACCTTTTATTTCTTTAATTGAGAGTATTCTTAGGAAGAGAATCTTTCTAAGATGTAATTAACTATTGAGGCTTGCCTTTATAGGAAACCATGATCCCAAGATAAAATAAACCCTGTTCTACCTTTCCATGTAGTTTAGGGGAAAATACTCTAGTACACAAAAGGCCCATTAGCCTTAGGAGTCTTTTATCAAATGATTAATCCATTATAGAGAGCATGTTTATCTTTTGAGATAATATGTTTATTCCTTAATGTTATATTTGGTCATCTAAATAAAATATTTAAACTCTATGTGGTGTCATTTCTTTCTCTATTCTAGAAAACACCAATAGATACTTGGCACTATATTAGAGTTAAAAAAATCCTCTTCTCTTATTTTCCTTAAAATTGGGAATAATAATATTCCTACTTTTATTCTATTCTTGTGGAGAATTTTAGGATTGTATTGTTATTGATTCTTTACTCTTAAACAAAGGTTTTATCCACCCTTTAAATGCATATATCATATTGAGAATGTTAGTCATGTTTTGTTAATGGTGCCATTACATCTAAAGTTTGGAGTTTGTATGCGGATTTATTTAAATTAAGTTATTTTAATGGTAATTTAACTTAATGCAACTTCTTGACTCTTATTTTCTTAATGTTGTTAAAGGGCATATCAAAATTATGGTGGCTATTACTTTGATTTGGTTTAATTGGCTTGATAGAAATGATGCTAAGCATCATAATGTGCCTATGAATTATAAGAGGAATATTGCTAGACTAGATAAGCTTTTTTTTTCTTTACATAGTTCTTCTTAGTAGTATTAATTTTAGAGGTTGCAAGTTTCTTGCCTCTAAATTGGTATCAATTTTTCTTATTGTGACTTGTCTCCTGATTATAAAATTATTCATTGGATTAAGCCTCTTAATTGATGTATTAAATTTAGATGGCTCTGTTAACAACAAGTTGAGTGGTGGTATGTTTAGAAAAAATCTTGGGAATATTATCTTAGCTTTTTCCACTCCTCTCTCTACTAATTCTATTATTTTATTTGAATTATTGGTTATTTATCATGCTCTTAAGATTTGTTTGTATAGAAATTTTCATAATATTTGGTTGGAATCTAATTTTGAGATGGTTGTTGCTATGATCAATTCTAACCATAAGGGTAATGCTAAGCTTTTTTATTAAATTAGAAATATTAAAGCTATTATCTCTAAACTTTCTTTAAAATTACTCATATTTTAAGAGGGTAAAGCTGATTTCTTAGCGTTTGGGTTGTAATCTCTATTTTACTTTGTTTACCAATGTGAATATTTATAAGAAATTTATCTAATTTAGATAAATCTGATTTTCTTATAAATTTTCTTCTTAGATTTTTTCTCTTTCTATTGGTGGTTTTCTTGGGGCTTCTTTTGGGAGCTTTGGTGGTTTTATTGTTTGATTCTTATTCTATTCTTTCTTGGGCACTTTCTATTTTTATTTTATTCTTATATTTTAGGTTGAAATGCTTTAGCTATTTTTATTATCAGCTATTATCGATTTTATTTTTATTGTGGTATCTCTTTATGTTTTTTTTTTTTTTTTTTTTGTTTTATTTTGGTTTTGGGCTTTGTGGTTGGTCTTGATTTTGGTTTTGGGTGCCTTATGTGATGTTGGATGTGCTTCTTCCTTCTATTTTATTTTAGGTTGGCTGGTTTGGTTTTTTGGGTGTTTATTTTTTTTGGTGGTTATGTTGTGCTTATTTTGGTGGGATTATGGTCTTTTAGTTTCTTTAGTTTATTTGAGTTGGTATTTGTTGGTTGCTTCTCTTCCCCTTGTTTTGATATTTCCTTGGTGGTGACTTTTCTTTCTCCTACTACTTTGGGTGGTTGGATTATTGTGCTATTTGAATTTTTCTTTGTTGGCTTTTTTTTTATTTGTTCATTTAGGTGGTTTATTGTTTGTCTTCATTTTTTTGGTTTGGTCTAGATCTTTATTTGTTATTGGTGTGTGCTTTCCTTATGAGGTTTGTTATATGATGGAGAATGTTTATTTTTGTTTTTGGTGGCATTTTTGTGACTAACCTCCTTTAGGTTTTTTACTCATAAATTTGTTGCCCTTCTAAAGTTTGGATTGATGAGCCTTTTCTTTTAGCTTTCCTTTCATTTCTTTAGGTATGTTTATTTTATTTTAATTGTGTTTATCTTGGTTTTTCCAATAGGTTTTATTTAGGGTCTCTTAGGTATGCTAACATGCTAGGTTTTTGTGTAGTTTTTTTTAGTTTTCCTTATTTTGTTTTTGTATTAGTTATAGGATTTTTCTTTTTATGTCTTAGTTTAAGTAGTCTTTGAGATTTATCCCATTTACATTGTATCCTTCACTTTTGGTAATAAAATTCCCTTTTAACCAAAAAACATAAAAAACCTAAACCCTAAAACCCTAAATTAAACCCTAAACTAAACCTAAACCCTAAACCCTAACCTAAATCCTAAACCCTAAAACCCTAAACCCTAAAACCATAAACCCTAAACCTTATAAACACTAAACCCCAAAATCTAAACCCTAAAACCTAAAAAACCTAAAACCTAAACCTAAACTAAATAAACATAAAAATAAAATAAAAATAAAATAAATAAAAACCAAATCTAAACATAAACCTAAAATGAAATAAAATAAAAAAAATAAAATTAAACTAAAATAAAATAAATAAAACCTAAACTAAATGAAAAAAATAAAATAAACCTAAGAATAAATAAATATAAATAAAATAAAACTAAACATGAAATAAAAATAAAATAAACCTAAAATAAAAGAAAATAAACCAAACTTAAAATAAACTAAACTGAACCCTAAACCAAAAAACCTAAACCTAAAATAAAATAAACAAAATAAAAAGTTAAACCTAAACTAAATAAATAAAACATAAACCTACAACTAAACTAAATAAAATAAAATAAACTAAATAAATTTGAACCTAAACTAAAAAAAATAAAACCTAAAATAAACCTAAAATAAAACCTAAAACTTAAACCTAAAAAATAAAATAAATTTAACCTAAAATAAAAAATAAAACCTAAACTTATAAAATAAAATAAAAATAAAACTCAACTAAAAAATAAACCTAAACCTAAAAAATAAACTTAAACAAAAAACATAACCTAAAATAAATAAACTAAACTAAATAAAAATAAAAAATAAACTTAAGTAAAAATTAAAAATAAACTAAACTAACATAAATAAAAAATAAATTAAATATAGTAAATAAACCTAAGCCTACCGGTTTACTAAATTTTCTTTTTTTAAAAAAAAACATTAAACCCTAAATCCTAAACCCTAAACCCTAAACCTACAACCCTAAGCCTACAACACTAAACCCTAAACCCTAAACCCTAAACCTTAAACCCTAATCCGTAATCCCTAAACCTTAAACCCTAAAACTAAAATAAACCCTAAAATTTTAAACTAAACTTAAACTAAAACTAAAATCTTAAATTTAAACCTAAAATGGATGGGCATGAGGTTACAAATCAAGAGAGAGGATATTATGGTGATTTATATCGAGAGGTGGTGGAGGATGGTTGAAATCAAGAAATCTATTTACCATGGAACTTATTAAATATTTTATTTAACTATTTAAAAACAAATTAAATTTAAAAAAAATAAAAATTTAAATTTAAATTTTATTTTCTTTAAATTTAAATCTAAATTTAAAACTTTACACCTAAATTTTAAATTTAAACCCTAAACCCCAAACCCTTTAAAACCTAAAATTTAAAACTAAACTAAAATTTTAAACTAATCCTATTTTAAAATATAAACCCTAAAGCTAAACCTTAAAGTAACCCTAAAACCCTAAACCTAAACTTAAACTCTAAACCTAAACCCCAAACCTTAAAACCTAAACCCTAAAGCTAAAACACTAAAACCTAAACTAAACTCACCTAACCTAACCCTAACTCCTAACTCTAAACCTATCCCACCCTAACCTTAACCCCAACCCCAACTCCTAACCCTAACCCCAAACCCAAAAACCCTCCCTCCGAGTGCTCTCTTCTCTCTGGGTGATTTTGCATCCCTCTGTGCATCCCCGTTGGGATCTTGTAATTTTGGCTTTAGAATGAATTAAAATGCTTGAATGGCATCTGTCCGATTACATGGTGCTTCATCCATAATCATGACTATGGTGAGTTTGATTCATATGGCTCCACCTCAAATTTTGGATGCTTTGGCTAAGATATCAAAAAATTTTGGGATCAGCAACCCAAATGCTACAAATTCTACTAAATCATTTAAGGAAGTGCTCTCTAGTAAGGCTTCACCACCTGTTGAGTTGGTTAATCTCATTTTAACTTCTTTCATGGTTTTCAGTCATTATGTTTTATGTGGATGTTGAATTATTGGTGAAACCATTTGAATTCTCTCTTATTAGAAAATTTGTTTTACGTCATATGAATTTGGATAAAATCTACACATTTTTTCATCATCTTAAGCATACGGGTGCCTTCTCGATTGGTTATTGACCCTCAGGATATTCTGATTCAACTTTCTAATGATCTAGATTATTCATGTATTTTTGTGCATCACTCTTTATCTTTAATTTCCAAATGCACTTACTGAAGTGGTCACCCCTTTTTAACATTAAGGAGGAATCTCTTATTGTCCTTGTGTGGTTATCTCTTTCTAATATGCCCATTCATTTTGTTACACATGATGTGCTTTTTTTTTTTGGTTTGCAACACCAAGTGACGGCGATCTGCCCTTCCCTCAAATCCTAGTGGAATTAGACATAACTAAAAAAATATCCTAAGGAAGTTTGGATTTAAAAATATGGGTATTCATAAAAGGTTGAATTGGAGAATCTTTTAATTTTTTTTCTAACTATAAAATTCATGGCCATGAAAATTTGATTGCTTTATTCTCCATCCTCAAAAAGAGAAATCCTCCCAAATAAAATCTTGTTCCTAGTCATAAGAATCGCTACATATGTTCAAAAATGATCCTCGATCCTAAGAATGGTATGAAGGCGCTATTGAGGTTGATTCCTTGAATATCGTAATTTTCTGAACCAGCTTTGGATCTTACTATTGTATTTTGATTGGATGATGATTCTATTTCTTTGATTCTATCCTTCTATGCCAACTTTGATAGATGAATTAAGTTTTCAATGAGGATTTAAATGATGTCAACAAAAAATATTCGATATGGATTTAACTGCTTTTAATGGTTCTAAATCATCACCTCTCATTTCTAATCTTGATATTCATGTTAATCCTACTTTTCAACTTAATTTGGATTTGGAAGAGGTGAACTCCTCTATAAACACTTGGAGAAGTTTCTTAAATTGGTGACCAATGTTACTAAATCTTACTGGATGATGATGTGGGAAAAGGAAATGGTTTTCAAACTTATCATGCCAAAAGAAAAAAAGTGTTAAAATTAGCCTAAACTATCTAAAAACACTAGATCTATAGCCTCTCACTCTTCTCTTAATTATCCTTTCTTTCCCCTTTTACTTCATTATGTTTAATTATTAGAAGGAGGGATTGGTTCTATATTTAGAATCGTATTAGAAATCATTGTCTCATTCATAATATTTCTTTACTCATTGTTTTGGAACCTGTTATTCATGCTAATAAAATTAATCATGTTGCTAGAATGATCTACAACAAATTTTACAATGTTAGTAATAAGATTTGGTATTTTTGGAATAATTTCATTGAGGTTTTATTATTGATGATTTTAAAAAAGTTGTTAATGCTCAAATCTTTATGGTGACTATTGTGAGCTCTTTTGTTTATGCTTCTTGTTATAGATGGTGAAAACCTCCTTTGGGATAATTTGAGAAATTTTGCTACTCTCCAACAAACCTTAGTTTGTGGATGGTGATTTCAACACTATTTTATTTCTTTAGAAATGAGTGGTGGTTGCTCTCCCAATATTTATTCTATGGAAGAATTTTCCAATATGATCCTTGATTGTAATTTAGTTGATATTGGAGGGTTCTAATTACACTTGGGAAAACTTAGACTTTGGCAAGGTTGGATAGATTCTTTTAATACTCATTGGATTACTCAATGGCCTATTACTTATGTTGATCATTTAAGCAGAACCTTGTCTAATCAGGCTCCTCTCTTGGTTTCTGTTAAACATAATTCTAATAAATTAAAAAAAACTCCTCTCCTTTTAGATTTCAGAACATGTGGATTTAGCATATTAATTTCCTTGATGTTGTAGTTAAGAATTTGAAAGCCCCTTTACATCATGATAATTCGATTATGGGGATGAATAGACTTTGGTTTAAACATAAAAGACTTAAACAAAATTTGGGTTGGTGGAACAAGCAATATTTTAAAAACCTTTTACTAATATTAAAGACATGGAATCTAGTTTATGACCTAAGCTAATATGAAAGATAAACTTATCAATTTTAAAATATGGAAGAGACTACTCACCAAAAGCTAGTAAAGATATATAGATGGTGAAGGAATACTAGGTATTTCCATGCTTTGGTTAAGAAAAAAGAGCTTTGAATAATATTCAGAAAATTAAAAATGACTACAAAGATTGGATTATGGATAAAAATGAGATTAATTACTTAATAAATATGCTTAACAAGAATTTCTCTTATGAAGCTATTTCCAAATCACACCTGATTATTTCCATTATTAATAATGATAATGATTTGCTTACCATATATATGAATAATGTTCTAAATATGAACATTGATTGTTGCTAACTGAGGTTTCACTACTCAATTTTTTTGAAATGTTAGTTTATCATTAAAAATGATTTGATTGAGGCTGTGATTGATTTTTTTAATGGCAATCCTTTTTCTAGGTATTTTTCTATTACTTTTATTATTCTCATACCAAAAAAAAAGATAACTTGGATTATTGGGGTGATTTTAGACCTATTAGTCTTTGCACCTTCTTCAATAATCTGATTTTAAAATCCTTACCAAATCTTAGTCCTTTACTTAATAAAATTATCTCTCAACCAAACTGGTTTTGTTAGAGGTAAATTTATTTCTGATAATATTTTGCTTGCTAAAGAATTAATTCATGATCTTAATGCCAAGACTAGAGGGGGCAACATTCTTTTCAAATTAGATATTACCAAAGCCTTTGATAACATCTCTTGGGACTTTCCATATTTTGAATTTATTTGGGTTTTCTAAAAAAAATTATTTTTCTTATTAAAAATTATATCAATAATGCGGTTTTGATTTTGCTTAATGGGGAAGCCCTGGGTTTCTTTCCCTCTTCCCATGGCTTAAGACAAGGGGATCCCTTATCTCTAGCTTTATTTATTATTGTTGTTGAGTACTTATTTAGGAGCATCACTGATTTATTCTCAAATAATTCTAGTATGTACTATAAAACTCTTGGTGGTCTCCCTTTTTTCCATCTAAGTTTTGTTAATCATTTTATTATTTTTTGCAATGCTTCTATTCATCACATCAAGCATCTTAAGAATTTTTTAAATAAATTTGGTACAAAAAGTGGTCTTTTGATAAATGATAACAAAAGCTATTTTATCACTTCCTCTAGCATCTCCAATACTAAACTCAATCAAATCCTTCATATCACTAATTTTAAACATCAACAATTACCTCTAAGTAGTTCGGTGGTCCGCTCTATAAAGGTCCAAAACGTTCCCATGTCTTTGACGAGTTAATTCAAAAAATTTCAATAAAAATATCAATTTAGGAATTCCATTTACTATCCTTTGGTGGTAGGCTCACTATCCTTAAAACACTCTCAACTCATGCCTCTTAATTTGATTCAAACTATTATTCCTAATGCTACACTTATCAGAATTGATCGTTTGCTTAACAAATTTTTTGGGGCTCTAATAATTCTACCAAAAGAATGCATTGGACATCTTGGAATAAATGTTGTGGTCCATTGGATGAGGGTGCTCTTGGGTGAAAACCTATTTGTAAGCTATCACTGCATTTTCTCATAAACTTTGGTGGAAATTCAGAAAGAATGATAGCCTTCGGGCTAATTTTATGATGAAAAAATATTGCCAAAGTAAACACCCTCTTAACTATGCTTATAAATTTGGTGACTCTCCAGTTTGGAAAAAGCTTTGTTCCATTAAATGGGTTGTAATCATTAATATCTGTATCATTCAATTTTTCCTTTTCTAGCAAGACAATTGGATGGGCATGCTCTATTAACACCCATTTATCTACCCACCCACTACCGCTATCAAAGTTAATTATTTGGCTTAATAACAATTGGAATGAAAACAAACTTGAGAACTATATCCCAATTTCTTATATTGACAACTTTAGAAATATTCCCATTTCTTCTAACAAACCTAACCAAATTATTTTTAAACTTTCTCATAATGGTGATTTTGTTCTTAAAGAGATTTGGAGCTTTATTAGAGATAAACATCACCCTTCTAATGTTTTTATTGAACTTTGGAACATTATCATTCCCATTTCTATTTGGTCTTAGCTTGGAGGATTTTGAATAACTATATTCTTGTGGACTCTTTGGACTAAAGGGTTTTATTTACCTTCAAAGTGCTATTGTTGCTTTCATATTAAAAAAAATGTAAATCATATTTTTTGTCAATGGTGCTATTAATTATATGGTTTTGGTATGATGACTTATGTAATACCAAATATTTTCATTGTTCTTTTTCTTTATATCAACTTTTGGAAGCCTATTTCAAAAACACTGTGAAAGGACACATAAAAGTTTTAAATTCTATTACTATTATTATCTGGTTCATCTAGATGGATAGAAATGATGCTAAATGTCGCGGTATTCCTATGAACCATAAAAGGATCTTGGCAAGAACTACATAAACAATTCATGCTCATTTTAATGCCAATCTTATTAGTAACATTCATTTTAGAGGTTACAAATTTGTGAAAAAAATTGGGTATCATTACGATCTAGACTCATAAAGGTGCTAGGATTATCCATTGGATCAAACCTAAAGATAATGTGATTAAAGTTGATATCGATGGTTCTATTGCCAATAAATATGGTTGTGGTGGTATCCTTAGATTCTAAAGGTGCCATTTGTGCTTTTGTTTATCCTCTCAAAGCCTTTTTTTTCTCTTTGCTGAGCTTATGGCAGTTAATAAAGCAATTGAAATTTGTTTGAATAAAGGTTTCTTCAACATCTGGACTAAAGATGATGCTCTCTTGCTTCTTGAAATCCTTAATTCCAATAAAAATGGGAATGCTGAATTATTTTATCTTCTTAATCATACTAAAAGTCTGCTTTCTTATGTTTGTTTTAAAATTTCCCACATCCTTCATGAAAATAATGGTTGTGCTGATTATTTAGCTAATTTTGGTGCCAACTTAACTAATTTCACTTTATTTGATAATTAAACATTGCCTAAATTATTAATAGGTTTGGTTAATTTGGATAACACTGGATTGCCTTATCTCAGATTATAATTCCATAGCTTGGTTTTATTATTGGTTTTTTATGATCCCTTGATTTTGTTTTTCCCTCTTTAAACCATCTTTGGGTTGCGGTGATCTACTAATTTTCCCTCTTTAGGTCTATGTTTTTCAACTCCTGCTTATTATTTTGGCCTTGTTGCTGGTCCCTTGTGGTTTTTTGTGGTAGTTGGTTTTTATTTTTTAGCTTGGTGGTTCTTTTTCTTTTTCCTTGGCTATTTCTTATTTCCTCCTTTGGATCATTGGCTATTGTAGGTTTTTCTTTCTATATGGTTTTTTCTCTAGCATACCCAACCTATTGAATGCTACTATGGTATTGTGGTGGCTTTGTTGGTTGTTGGTTGGTTGGTTGGTTGGCTATTTTGGTGGTTTATCTATGGCATGATTTAGGCATGGTGGAGGTAGTTGGCAAGTTTTGTTGACTGGACTTAGTGGTAGGATTCATTGTTTTATTTTTTATTCTTTGGTTATGGGTTGGACCTCCTCCTATACTATGGCTTTGGGTTTTGGTATTGTTCTCAAATGGCTAATGACTATTTGTTATTTGGCTTTTGGTCTGGTGGTTTGGTTGGGTGGTTTTATTGTTGCTATTTATATTGGTTGGCTTATTTTCATCTTACCTTTTGTATCTTTTGTCTGCTTTTCCTACCTTATGGATTGATTTTCTTTTCCTTGATTGGGTTTGGTGGTCGCTATCTATCTTACCCTTCCTAGCTATCTTAGATGGTTTTGGCTTGATGATTATGTTGGTCTTATTCTAATATTTTGGGTTGGATGACTTGGATCTTTTGCTATTGAGGTGGTTTGCTAGGATGATTTGTTGGATGGATGGTTGGGTTGGTTGTTTTGGCTGGCTAGACTGGTTGGAGGAGTGGCTGCTTTGGCAGGTTTTTCTTGCTCCTTTGGTGACTATTCTGGGAACCTACTAGTTATCTTTTAGTGTTTTTTTCTTTCCTCGCTGACCTCTTTTCTCTTGGTGCAAAGAACACCCTTTTCCTTTTGGTAATGATGGCAATGATGGCCTGGTTGGAGGGTTTTGCAAGCTTGCTAGAGGACCATCTTCGGATAATGTGCTACATGAGGTATGCTGGCAATGATGGCCTTGATGTTTCTCATTCTTTCTTCTTCAGGCTCATAGCGCTATATTTAATTGTAACCCTTCACCTAAAGTTTGATGCTTACATATGTTGCTGTTGAGATTTGAATTACTAGCCATTTTTTTTACTTTACCCTTTATGCTCTTAATATTTTTTACCCTTCACCTAAACCCTAAACCCTAAACCCTAAACCCTAAACCCTAAACCTTAAACCCTAGAAACCTAAACCTAAACTAAATAAAATATAATAATAAAATAAATAAATAAACCTAAACTAAAAATAAAAAATAAAAAATAAAAACATAAATTAAAACTTAAACTTAATCTTAATAGAAAAATAAGAGAAAAAATAAAAATTAATTAAAATAAAATAAAAAAAACTTAAACTAAACCAAAATATTAAATAAAACTAAGAATAAAAAACCTAAATAAAATAAAAATAAAATAAAACGAAAAATAAAATAAATCTAAATAAACCTAAACATAAAAAATAAAATGTAAAATAAATAAAAATAAAACCTAAACCTAAACTAAAAAAAAATCCTAAACGAAAATAAAAAAATAAAATGACATAATAAAATAAACTTAAATCTAAACTAAAATAAATTAAATTGAATTAAATTAAATACAACCTAAACCTAAACCTAAAATAACCTAAACCGAAACCTAAACCTAAACTTAAACTAAATAAAATAAAATAAACTAAAAATAAACCTAAATCTATTCTAAAAAAATAAAACCAAAAAATAAACCTAAAACCTAAACCTAAAAAAAAAAATAGAAACCCAAACCTAAACCTAAAAAATAAAAAAAAACCTAAACCTAAAAAATAAAATAAAAATTAAACTAAACTAAAAAATAAGCATAAACATAAACCTAAACCTAAAAAATAAACTAAAATAAAAACCCTAAATAAAATAATAAAACTAAATTAAATAAAAAAAATTCAAATAAACTAAAATAAATAAAAAATAAACTAAATAAACTAAATAAACCTAAAACTACCAGTTTACTTAATTTTAAAGAAAACTCCCATAAACCATAAACCCTAAACCATAAACCTTAAATCCTAAACCCTAAACCCTAAACCCTAAACCTTAAATCCTAAACCCTAAAAAAACTAAATAAACCCTAAAACTAAACTAAACTTAAACCTAAACCTAAAAAATTTAAACCCTAAATAATAATAACAACTAAAACTAAACCTAAAAAAATAAACTAAACCTAAACTAAATAAACTAAACCTAAACTAAACTAAACCCTAAACTAAACCCACTAAACAAAATCTAAACCTAAAAAACTAAACCTAATCCTAAACCTAAAACCCTAAACCTAAACTATACCCTTAAAACTATAAAAACCTAAACCTAAACCTAAACTAAACCTAAACCCAACCTAAACCCTAAACCCTAAACCTAAAACCTAAACCTAAACCCTAAACTAAACCCTAAACCCTAAAACTAAAAAAACCTAAAAACTAAATAAAACCTAAAAATAAAATAAATAAAAAACCTTAAACCTAAATAAAATAAAATAAAAACTTGTACCTAAACCTAAAAAAAATTTAAAAAAATAAAATAAAATAAATTAAATAGAAACCTAAACTAAACTAAAAAATAAAATAAACCAAAGTATAAAAAATCTAACTAAAAATAACACTAAACATAAAATAATAATAATAAAATAAACCTAAAATAAAATAAAATAAAATAAAAACTAAATAAAAACCTAACCTAAAAAAAACCTCAAAATAAAAACTAAAAATAAATAAAAAATAAAACCTAAACCCATAACTAAGAAAAAACCTAAACCTAAAATAAAAATAAAATAAACAAAATAAAATAAACCTAAACCTACACTAAAATAAACTAAACTAAAATAAATAAAACCTAAACCTAAACCTAAAAAAAATAAACCTAAACCTAAACTAAACTAAATAAAATAAAATAAACTAAAATAAACCTAAACCTAAACTAAAAAAATAAAACCTAAAATAAATGTAAAATAAAAAAAACCTAAACCTAAAAAAAAAAAATAAAATAAAAACCTAAACCTAAAATAAAAAAAATAAAATGTAAACCTAAAAATAAAAATAAATATAAACTCTAAAAAAATAAACTTGAACCTAAAAAATAAACTAAAATAAAAAAACCTAAACTAAAATAAATAAACCTAAAATAAATACACTAAACTAAAAAAATAAAAAATAACTAAATTAGCTAAATAAATCTAAACCTATTGATTTACTTAATTTTAAAAAAAAACTAAACCCTAAACCTACAACCCTATAGGTGCTCATTTTTTATCTATGTCGTCACTTATGTCGTAGAAACTTTTGGCTGCTACATGGTTGAAAAGAATAAATGTTGAATCTTAATTTGTTCTCTGTTAAAAAAAAACCTTAAACCCAACACCCTAAACTAAACCATAAACCCTAATCCTAAAACCTAAAGCCTAAACCCAAAAACCAAAATCTTAAATTAACCCTAAACCCTAAACCCTAAAATGCTAAAAACCTAAACCTAAACTAAATACAACCTAGATAAATAAAAAAATAAAAAATCTAACCCAAAATAAAATAAAAACCTAAACTTATAAAGAAAATAAAATAAAAAATAAAAACTAAACTAAATAAAATAAATAAAAACTAAACTAAACTAAAAATAAAACCTAAATAAATAAAAAACTAAACCTAAAATAAAAAAAATAAAATATAAACTAAATAAAAACCTAAACCTAAAAATAAAACTTAAAAATAAATAAAAAAATAAAACCTAAACCTTAAACTAAAAAAAAAACTAAACCTAAAATAAAATAAATAAAATAAAATAAACCTAAACTTAAACTAAAATAAACTAAAATAAAATAAATAAAACCTAAACCTAGACCTAAAATAAACTAAACCTAAACCTAAACCTAAACTAAATAAACTAAAATAAACTAAAAATAAACCTAAACCTAAACTAAAAAAAAATAAAACCTAAAAAAAACCTAAAATAAAAACCTAAAACCTAAACTTAAAGAAATAAATAAAAGCCTAAACCTAAACCTAAAAATAAGAAATAAAACCTAAATTTAACAAAAAAAAATAATAATAGAACTCAACTAAAAAATAAACATAAACCTAAAAAATAAACTAAAATAAATAAACATAAAATTAATAAACTAAACTAAATAAAAATAAAAATAAAATAAACTCAAATAAATTAAAAATAAACTAAATAAACTAAGACCTTCGAGTTTACTTAATTTAAAATAAAAAAATAAAAAATAAATAGAAAAATAAACCCTAACCCTAAAACTAACCCTAAACCTAACCTAAACCCTAAACACTAAACCCTAAACCTAAATAAACCCTAAACCTAAACCCTAAACCCTAAAAAACCTAAACCTAAACCCTAAACCCTAAAATTGTAAACCCTAAACACTAAACCCTAAACTCTAAACCTTAAAACCTAAACCCTAAACCCTAAACCCAAAACCCTAAACCCTAAACAAACCTAAATAAAACCCTAAACTAACAAACCTAAACCCTAAACCCTAAACCCTAAACTAACCCTAAACTCTAAGAATGGCTTGATGAGTGAACATCACATCAACAGCTCGCTTGATCTAGCAAGGGAGGCAAGGAGGTGACAGTTATCGAGTGGTGGGGATGTGGAGGTGGTGGTCGAGTAGTGGAGGAGTGGGAGAGATGGAGGTTACTGGTGGTGGTGAGGGAGAGATCGTGGATGATGGATCTTGCTACTCAAGAAACTAAGAATAATGATCCAATCTATTACTTATGGAACTGTGTCTTATAGTAGAGAAAGTTCTACTTTAGGTTTTGATTTGTTTTATGGGCTCATTTTATCTATAACGTTACTTATATCTTAGAATACTTGGGATGCTACTTGGTTGATAAAATTGAAAAGAAAAAAATGTTGAATATGAAATTGTTCTCTATTTAAAAAAAAAACATTAAATCCTAAACTAAAACTTAATCCCTAAACCTAAAACCTAAACCCCAAACCCTAAACCTTACACCCTAAAATCCCTAAACCCTAAACACTAAATAGTAAACCTTAAATCATAAATCATAAACCATAAACCCTAAACCTTAAACCCTAAAACCCTAAAACCTAAACCCTAAACCCTAAACACTAAAACCATAAACCCTAAATCCTAAAATGTACAACCCTAAAACCTAAACCCTAAACCCCAAACCCTAAACCCTAAAAACTAAACAAACCTTAAACCCTAAACCCTAAACTAACCCTAAACACTAAATCATAAACCTTTAATAAAGATGCCATTAGGAGTAGATCTAAAGAGTGACCTAATCTTAACATAGTTATGATAGCTAAAGAAAATGTCTTCAAGAGACTTTCCTTGACTATTAGAGATTTGAATACCCTAAACCCTAACCCTAAATCATATTATAATACCAAATATTATAGTCTAATTTAGCATCATATATTTAAGCATGTAGTGATGTGTTTTTGGATGTTAAAAGATGTTTTAAAATATTATAATATATTATGGTATTGTGACCTATAGTCTATATTAATATAAATCATAAATATATTGATTTAATAAATCAGATGATGAAATTTGTTAAATTTGAAGTGGGAATTAGGTTGTAGTACCAAAGGTGTGCTACGCCACTTGTAGTATAAAAAGTAAGATTTTATGTTCAAAATATCTATTATATGTTGTAGCATAGTATAACATCATATATCATAATATATTATTCTACAAATTTTAAATTCTTTTAGTATTTTACAATCATGCAGTCAAGCCTACACTAGCATTATTTATAAAAATGTTTATTTAGACTTTAAAATGGTGGAATTTGGCCAAATTCATAATAGTAGAGCTTGGCATCATAATATATTATTTCAATTTAAAATATGTAACCGACACGCCTAAAATATATAGTTTTTATTGTTTAGACTAATTTTATGATTTTTTTATCTTAAGCAATCCCTTGTGATGTGATATGCAATATAATATAATATAATATGTTATAGTGTAATATAATATATGACGCCATAACATAGTGTAGCATCATGCATTATAACATACTATTATGTATTATTATTTATTTGTTAGCATATTTTAGTTTCTTATAGTATGATGTAGTAGAGTTTGTACTGGTATAATTCATAAAAATATTGATTTATAGGCTGAGATGATGGGATTTGGCCAAATTTAATGTAAGCTTTAGAGAATGTAATTGGGGTGTGCTATGGTGTGTCTTTAATCAAAAGAATGGAATTTTGCATCCAAAATAAATGTTCATATTTCAACCAAATTTCATAATTTTTTGGCTTAAAGTGATTCATTTAAGGTGTAATGTAAGATAATATATTATATGAATGCATATTAAAATATAATGTACATAACAATATAACTTAACATATATATGAATGTGGTGGTGTGTTACTAAATGCTATTGTACATTTTAGTATGTTTTACTTTTGTTAGAATCATTGGGTCAAAACTCACAAAATGTTAATTTGAAGGTTGAAATGGAAGAATTTGGCCAAAATCGTGGCACACACCAAGAAGCAACACTAAAATTATGCTATACCATTTCTAATAGAAAATAACAATTTTACATCCAAAATGAACATTATTCATATTTTGAGAAAATTTTGTTATTTATTTTTTCAAGTGATTCTAATGAGGTGTAATGTTAGAAAATATATTATATTACAACAAATTATAATATAACATCATATATTATAATATAATATAGTGTGTTAATTTACACTATAATATGTTTAGCATGTTATTATATAGTTATTTGAGCTGCACCATCACAAATCATAAAATGTTGATTACAATGTTGAGATGATGTAATTTGAATGAATACATTGTTAGGCTTTTGGTTAAAGTATTAAAGGTGTGCATAAGAGAAGAAATAAGATTTGGTGAGAATTCCATGTTAAGACATGGAGGGAGATCCACTGGGGGATCACACATGCATTGGACATGACATGTGAGGGATCTATGTCGAGGCATAGAAGAAAAATTTGTTGGGGATAATGTTTCAATTTTATTTGATTATATGACTGTGGAAAGAAGATCCATTAGGGAAAAGAATCTATGATCCACCAGGGATTAAGATCGAGTCAACTTTAATTTGTTTTATTTTAATTTATGTGGAGGCATATCTAATAGAGATATGGGCTTGAGTTCGCTGGGGATCGGGTATATGAACCTTCCACTAGGGAAGTAGGTTCGAGCTATCTATTGGGATTGGGATTTGAGTTTGATTTCATAAATTTATTTGGGGATGTATCCACTGGGAATAAGATTTTGGTTGGATTTCTTTGATTTAGACTCTATTGGGGGAGTTGGTTTAATTTGGCTCCATTGGAGAGGTTGGTTTTGAATTTTGTTTTTGACTTGTTTATATATGATTTAGGCTCCACTGAGAAGGGTGTGATTTAACTCCAGGGAAATAAGATTGGGTTTAATTTAATCAAATTAATGTATGGACCTATTGGTGCAATGGACCCACCGAGAAAGTTATATCGCTTTGACGCCTCAAGTTTACAAATCCAAATGCATAGTCTACCGATAGAGCTAACCCAAGGGGTTGCCTTTCTGTAAATGACTGCTAGAAGAAGGCAGAAGACTTACATCTTCCAAAGGAACAACCATTGGGGTGACCTATGGATGCACAAAAGAACCCGACCTAGGGTGACTAAGTGAATGTCGCTGGGACTTATGTCAACTCAAAGTAGTAAAGAATTTTATCATAATTTCATGTGATTTGATATGGTTTGTTTGGTTTAGCTTGATTTTGAATTGAGGGCATATCCGCTTGGGATGTGAACTTGGTCAAATTTAAAAGATTTAATTTATGGACCATGTCCGTGTGTGATGGATCCACTGAGAAGGGGCTATATTAGACTTGTCCTATCTCAAATTTATAACCAAAGGGATAGTCTACATGGGAGCCAACCTGGGGTTGCCTTTGGTGCAAATGATGCTAGAAAGAAGGTGAATTTACATCTTCTAAAGGAGGGAAAACCAGGGGTGACCTATTGGTAGCACAACAAATCAATCGACTTAGGGACTACGAGTGAATGTCACGAGGACTTATATCAACTCAAGAGTAGTCGTGCAATTTTATAGGGAGATTTGATACCGCCTAAACATAGGATGTCTTCTTGAGAAAAAGTACTGCTAGTGGTGTCCCCTGAATCCATAAGTGAATATATATTTTGTTTATATATTTGCGTGGACCCTATTGGTGTGCAAGGGACCACACTGAGAAGGAGCTATGTCAGCCTTGACCTATCTCAGATTTACTGGACCATGGGAGAATCTGCACATCCATAAGATGGATTCTCCAACCACATATGTGGTTACTATGAAAGGGGAATTGTCCAATATAGTAACCGTAGTGTCTAAATGGAACAAAGGATGTGATCCAAAATAGTGCCGGGGGTGGTTAGTGTTATCTCCTAAAAGAAAGCTTATAGGTGTGTGGCCAACTTAAGGAGCAAGCATAGTACACTTACATCTGCCATGAGTGGTGTATCCTAAGGTGTAAGAACCAACCAACCTAAGGTGTATCAATCAACATGAGTGGTGTATCTATCAAGATAGTGAACCAACCAACCTAACGCGTCTGCCAATGTCCAATGATCAATCTAGAAAGAAAGTGTAGGCTTACAACTTTCCAAGAGAACTCATCATCGAGATAGTCTATCATCGGATAAATACTATCGACCTAATATGACTAATAAGCATGGAGCCCCGAGGAAGGACGGACAGGACTTGAAGTAGTCATGAGGAAGAGCGCTAGAGGACTTATCCTAAACCTCAAATATACTTGACCCAGTCAGTGCATGAAGGCTAATCCAAGAAGAAAGCATAGCAGACTCACATCTTCTTAAACAAAGCCAACATGAGGTAGCTTACCGGTCATGCAGTAAGGCCTACCAAACTAACAAGCTGCTTGTCGATGTGCAATGGCCAAATAAAGAAGGAAAATGTAGCATACTTACATCCTCCAAAGAAAGTCGACCACTAGGGTGACACACTAATAGGGTAGCACGTCAGCCCGACCAGAGCAGCTACTGAGTGAGTGCCACTTGGGCATTATCTCAACTCAGAGTAGCCCGGCATAAAAGACATGTGTTTATTTTATATGTTTTTGTATAGTTTGTATTTGTTTTGTGTCGATGAAGGATAGGATGTCGCTCTAGTTCCTTACACCTACCCTAAACACATCGTGGTGGATTCAAAAATAAGAATACTTTCAATATGGAAGAGATTGAATTCGAAATGGTATTTTCATTGATGATAATTATTTTCAAACATGATTTATAATATTTATAAGTAGAGCCCAATGGTTGGAAGCATTGGGAGCTCTCCTCATGATTAATAAGTTGATAAGATCTTCCTATGCCTTCTCAATGGAAAAGGGCCATCCCAAGTGGGTTCAAACTTGCCTCCCATCTTATGATGGCAACAATTCCTTAAAACTAAAATAAGCTCTTTACTTGAAAAGCTCTAGAACGAACCAACTTATTGTGAGCTTGAATCATTATAGCTTTGTACAACTCAAGGTTTTAGCATGCCCACAGGCTTCTCTTCTCCAAACCTTCGAGATCCTCTAACCATAACTTAACATTCTATTTTATTACAATCTTGCTACCCATAGATATCCTTAGTGATGGGAGTTGGACTTCTAATAGTAGAACGGCTTTGGACCCATACACTTAGGAGAAAGGAGTAAACTGAGTTGGAGTTCTATATGTGGTGCGGTAGGCCCACAAGGCTTGAACCGCTCATGAACTCCGCTATTATTGTCAAGTGTCTTCTTTAGTATTTAGATGAGAGTTTTATTGATGGCTTCTACTAAGTAATTTTCCCTTGTGTAGTTGATGGTAGAATAGCTCCAATCTATGCTATGTCTCCAGGCAAAGTTGTTGATCTCGGTGCTCTTGAATGTAGTACCATTATCAGATATAATTCATTGAGGCACTCCAAACCTATATACGATATGGTTCCAAAGAAACTAGAGCACATGCTGAGTTGTGACCTCTCTAAGTGGAATCATTTTCATCCATTTGGAAAAGTAGTTAGTAGAAACTAAGATGAACCAATGACCCTTGGAAGTAGGAGGATCAATCAGACCCACTATGTCAGTACCACAACACTCAAATGGCCATGAGGTCAATGTAGGATGTAGAATGTTGGATGGTTGGTGTAGGACCACATCATTTATTTGACATTGGTGGCATTGCCTAGCCGTATCCATGCAATCTTTGATCATCGATGACCAGTAGTATCCTAGTCTCTTAATCTTGGCTTTCATTTTTGAATCGGATTGGTTGGCTCCACATAATCCTAAGTGTACCTCAGTCATGATCTTATAGGCTTCATGCTTGTCTAAACAATGTAACCACGTATGATCAAAAGATTGCCAAAATAAGACACCATCAACAAGAGCATAGGAAAGTGCTCTCTACTTCATCTGATGGGCTTGAGACTTCTCTTGAGGTAGTTTGCCTTTATTTAGGTAATTCATGAATGATTACCTCAAATCTAACTCCTCATCCTTCTTGGCAATGGCAACCTCCCATCAAGAGAGTATTTTTTGATGAGTTCAATATCAATAAGATAACACTTGTCTATTTTGGACCTTTATTGATATGGACTCATCTGACATGCCAACTCGGCATATGCTACAACATTCTCTCTCCAAGGAATCTTATAACTAGCAACCTGGGATTTGGGCCAACAACTCTATGGTGTACTTATTATAGTGATGGAGCTTAGGCTTTATAACCTTGTAGGACCCAGAATTTAGTTGATAACTAGCTAAGAATCAAGATGTTGATATGGATGCTTAGAGTAATGGATAACTCCAGATCGGCAATCAGAGCCTTATATTCAGCTTCATTGTTGGTGCGAGGATTAGAGAGATGATATGAGAATCTCATCACATCGCGGTCCAGAGTTAAGAGAACTATTCCTACCCTTGCCATTCTTGGAATAGTAGATTGGTTCTTCTCCTTTGAGAGGAAGCTACACCATCAAAGTACATCTCCTAGTGGTGAATGCTAGTATCCCTAAGTTCATGAATTATTCATCGGGAGATCATCACTAAGCCGAGTTAGTAGGAAGTGGGTGTTGCTAAAAAATCTACTAGTGTTTCTCAGAAAGAGAGGAAGGTAATGTCAAACTATGAGAGGATCATCGACGTCAAGCCAATCCGAAAACATCGACCGTCATGAGATACTGTAATGGATTGATCCTAGAGATTAAGTTCACCTTATGAGGAAGCATGTAGTGTTGTAGCTTTTGGGATGCAAAGATTAAACCTAGAAAATGCTTCTCAATGGATGGATAATTAGCCTCAAGGATTAGATGATGGCAGAGGTAGTAGAGTGCCTTTTCTTTGCCTTCATCATTGACTTGGGCTAACAAAGCACCAAGGGAGTCATCTAACATAGTAGTGTAAAGTATGAGCAGCTTGCTTGGGATAAAGGCTACTAGAATCAATGACATCATTAGGCATTTCTTGATGTCTTCGAAGGCATGCTCACACTTGTCATCTCACTTGAACTTGGCATCCTTTTTAACAAGTGCTGAGAATAGCTGACATCTTCCGATAAATTGGATAGAAAGCATCATAGATACACTAACCATCCTTGTAATGATCTGAGTTGAGTTTAACTTTTAGGGGGTGGCAATTCTAATATCCTTGATCTTCTCAATGATTTTGATTTGTTGGTGTCGGACAATAAACCAAAGGAATTTTTCTGAAGCTATTCTAAATGCACACTTTAGGGGATTCATTTTGAGGTTAAATGGTCTTAACTATTCAAAAACTACTTTCAAGTCAAAGAGATGGTCTCCTTTTTCTCTATTTTTGACTACGAGATAGTCAACATAGCACTCGAATGATGATGCAGTTCATCAAGATTGAGTCATTGCCCACTGGTATGTAGCATCCATATTTTAAGTGAAAGGCATGACCTTATAGCAATAGATTCTGCTTCTTCCATCTTCAGGGGCCATCTTTATTTAGTTATATCCAAATGAGCCATCCATGAAAGAGAAAACTGCATGAGATGAGGCAATGTCCACCATTAGCTCTAGGATTGGTAGTTGAAATTCATCTTTTGGACATGCCTTATTTAAATCCATAAAATTGACACATATGTGAATTTGGCCATTCTTTTTCTTAACTGGGATTATGTTGGCTAACCAAGTAGGGTATTTTTCTTCCCGGATGAAGCCATCATCAATCAGTTTCTTGACTTCATAAATGAACTATTGTTCTATGTCTAATCACATGCATCTAGGAGCTTGCTTGATAGGGTTAGCATTAGGCTCTATTGCTAGTTTATGGACCACTACATGAGAGCCAATCCATCTCTTCATAACTCCATGAAAAGCTATCCTTAAACTAAATCAATAGCCTAACTAAGTCATTAGTTTCAATTTCATTTAATTAAGAACTAATGTATGTTGAGCGTGGGTCTTCTTCAGTTCCTAAATTGATTTCCTTGAGCTCATTGATTGTTGACCTGATCTCTTCTTTGAACTCTGGCAGTGCATCTTTGATTTCAAAATCATCTAGATCATCTGAAGTTTCTAAGCATAGCTCCTCATATGAGTTAATGTGATTTGAAAAGAACCTATTAGATTCCAAATGATTTGTGATGACTAAATAGTAATCTTCATCATCAACTGGACCCATTGTACTGAATTCTAGTCTCGGTCTTGGTTGAGAGCTTTTGCATTTGTTCCTCCATATTCTTTAAAGTAGTATGACTGTGCTTTGACCAAGTATGTGGGATTAACCCTTTCTTTAAATTATGTACATAAGGCAAGTAACAATCAAAAGGTAATTCTATTAAATCTTTATATGAATCATCCTCAAGTTCTACATCAACTTCTTGACTTGAGGATGATGCTCCCAGAAAGAACCTCTGAGTCTTCACACCTGTGGATGACTTAGGGGCTTCCTTAACTACCAAACCCTTAGTTTTTTGAGAGGAAAGTGGGGTTATAGCTAAGGTTCCCAACTGCTGCCTAACTATTTCACATATAGACTTGGATACACTTATGCTTTGCTTTAGATCCCGGTCTTCATCACTATCTGGCTGAAGTGTCACCTCCAAAGGAATCTACTATTGAGAAGAGCTTATTAGTGTGCTAACCATATAAGACTCATATTATAAACTAGATTCTAAGTCTACATGGATAGCAGGTGTACTCCTAGTAGTTAGGACATATCTTCTATTGGGTGGCTAATAAGGAGGATTTCCTCCCCTAAGACTGCCTCTAAACTACCTCTTCCTCTTCCTGGTGGAGGTTAGGTCATCCTGCCCATATGTTCGAATGGAGTAACGAACTATGGGTTGAATCTAATGTCAGGCTCCACTTCCTCCTCCAAGTCTATTCCGCTCCCTTTTATTTTCATTTTCATTTTATTTTTTCTTTTCTTTTTCTTTTTATCTTTATTTTTCTTTTCTTTTTTTTTTTTTTATTTTTAAACTTTGGCCAAGTTCATGAGAATAGACTTGTTGGTTTTGAGGGAGGTAGTAAGCTGCATCCTCGTATATGCTGACCTCCTGAACTATAAATGGCTTGAGATCTCTTTTCACACAATAGATGATCCCACCTCTCACAAACTTCATACACTGATGTAGAGAGAATGGAACTATGTTGTTCTCATGTATCCATGGTCTCCCAAGAAAAGCATTGAAAGATGTATCCGAGTCTATAATGTGAAACTTGGCTTGGTCTTCCAATCATCTATCTCCAAGGGCATGGAGCCAAAGCACATTGACCTCACTTTTAGAGTGCAGATTCAATCTTTCCATCTTAGACTTAGGAGTCTTCTATACACTAAGGCTTTCCTAGTCATAAGACACTTCTAAAAATTAGGGAAACACCAAACCTAAGCCTTAAAACTTAGAAGGGTTAACCATAGGATTAGGTTATGCCTTAGGGATTAAGTTAATCAACCTCTCTACAACCCAAATCCAATCCATGTGCACCTTCTCAAGCCAAATCTCAAGTTCAATTCAAACATCAAATTCAAATCCAAATTCAAACCTAAATTCCAAAACCAAATGATTGAAGCCCATGATCAAATCCAAACTTGAAACCCTTCCTAAGCCATATGATCTATCCCATGGACTTACCAAAATTTTAATCCAAATCAATCCAAAATCAATTGATTTTCTCATAATCAATTTATATCTTCAATCATCTTCTAAATATAAATCAAATGTACATTCAAATGATCGAAACTAAATCAAACTAAATCAAATTAAATCAAAACCCTTCTTAAGCCATATGACCTATCCCATGGACTTAGCTAAATATTAATCCAAATCAAGTCAAACTTAATTGATTTTCTCATCAATCATATTTTCAATCATCTTCAAATTTAAATGAAATATACATTTAAATCATCAAAACTAAATCAAACCAAATCAAAATCAAACAAAAGCCACAACCTATAGACTTAGCCAAATTCCTTCATTCCAAAACCCAAATTCAATTGATTTTCTCATGAATCAATCATACCTTCAATTATATTCATAAATATAAATGAAATCTACAATCATCAAGCCAAAACCAAAATCAACCCAAGTCAAACCCAACAACCCTTTTTTGCTGAAATGCTCAAATGAACCAAAACCCATTTGAAACTAAAATTGAATTGAATTTATATATCAATCCCAAATCCATATATAAACTCAACTAAATCAAACTCAACCCAAAATTAAGCCAACTAAACCCAATTGGTCCACTTGACCCAAAGTCTAATTTATTTATTTGCTAAGTTCTAATCCTACCCAAATTGATTGAACCAAGCCCATCAAAATCTCACATCATTATTATTGATCACCCTAGGTTGATCAATTTTCACCAATTGGTCAAACTAAGTCAACTTGGTCATTTGACCAAGTCAACCCCTTAACCCATATGAACCCAAACTAGCCAAATTGCAACCCAAGCCAAATCCCTTAAAACCAATGATTCATACCAAACTAAAATCAATATTTGAATATGACTTAACCTTCAATTGAGTCAAACCAAACCCAATTGGCTCTCTTGACTTCAAGTTGACCCAAATTGACTTAAAAGACCAAATTGGTCAAAAATCAAAATATAAACCAAATTGTTTACAATCAATGGCTCAAGTTCATTCCAAATTGATTGTTGAATTTGACCAAAGCCATGATTGGACCCAATTGAACCCAATTGAGCTACTTAGCCTAAATTGACCAATGGTTCAAGTTGCCTAAAAATCAAAACCAAATCCAAATTAATTGAAACCAAAGCCTACAATCATCTTCAATTGGTTAACTAAACCAAAACCAACACCAAACCCAAGTTAATTTGGTGGTAAATTGGTTAACTAACCCATTCGACCCAAATGAATTCAAATGAGCCAAAATCAAATCTAAGCCAAACTAAACCAAACCAATTGAACCAAAACATCCCAAATGATCATATGAACTTGAATCAACCCTTGGTTTGACCCAATTTAACCAATTATTCAACTTGATCCAACCTAACCCGATTTGACCTAAATGAGTCAAATTGAGCCAAACTAAACTATTGACTCCAATTGACTTGAAATTTGCCACTTGGCTCATTTCAAATATGCACAAATCAAATCCAATGCCAAATGATCATTTTACCCTTAAGTTCAAGGCATCACATGAGAGAAATCACTCATGTAAGTAGTCATTTCTATTCTCCCAATGGTCAACTTAGGCACCTAGGACACTGTCCAACCTAACCCAATCGGTGGTTGGGTCGGCCTGACCCATGGGAGGTGAAATCACCTCACCCTCCCCATTGGAGGATTTGAAAACCCATAGACACACCTCCTCCTTGGCAACCACCTCCACACCTTCAACCAACCAAGCAAACTCACCTCCTCCCCACCAACTCGCTGAGTTGGCTATAGCCACTAGAAGCCAAACTTGATCCCACCATCCTATCAAGATGAAGGGGGGTATACACCCCTTGTTTCCACTCACACACAAAAATCATTCCTCACCCATAACTACCCAAGATGACGTTATAGCCATTCCTAAGCTCCCAAGCTCATTCCTCGATCAATACCATTATCATCCCCGTAAATAGACACTCATTTCCAACCTAACTTCACACATTTCTCCATCAAACTCAAATTAACTTTGCACACCTTCCTAGGCCTCATCAAGAACGAAGTCATCTCCCAAGCTTCCCACCCAGGTGGACTTGATCAAAGCAGAGCTCCAAATCATCAGCATCATGTCTGAGTGAACATCAAGGAATTGATCTAATTGTTGCTGGCTTCCTCCACTAGATGAAGCTTCCACAATCATTCGAGCCCGATCTTGAGCAACGAGAGGTATGCTTCCAAAATAGATCCTTAGGGTTGGAGCTTTTCAAAAAAAGCTTGCATCTTATGTGATCTTGACTATCCCTTTGATGTCATGAAGGTGTGGGATCCTTTGAGTTGATCCTCGTAAGCTCATCAAGTGAGCAATGGCAGACGAGCTCCATTCTCCTTCACTCGCGTGACGTTAGATTATGCATTGTCCATTCCACAAGATTGAAATGGACAGTCGTGTTTAGATCCACTAGATCGATCTGATTTAATATTATTAAGCTATGGGATTAATCATAGCCATTCGATCTTAGATCGAACGATGGAAAAGAAAGCGCGTATGCCGCCACCACGTAGGCGCTATGTCAAATAAGTTTTAAGCAGCAAATCACGTAGTGACACATGGAAAGCACATCGATTCAACATGCCACATGGTGCCAACAGGATTAGGCTTTAATTATGCTTAATTAATCATTTTTAATGGCTAAAACTTCTAACAATCATAAAACCTCATAGAAAAATAAACAAAATGCAAATAAATACTCATTTTAAAGGTATTTCAAGAGAGAATTAATTAAAAATAATCTTAACTAATTTTGAATAGTAATTAAGGTTTAATTAAAGTTTAATTATAAAATTAATTAGCTTAATTACTCCTTAATTACTTGAGCAATTAATCCCAAATTTTGTTGGTTAATTTAATAGGATGACCTCTACCTCCCATGATTTTCTTGGGATTTATTGCTCACTTAATTAGGAAAATTGACTAATTAAACCTTAACTACTCTTTTAAGTTAATTAATGATTAATTAATCCTATGAACAGTAATAAATTGGTTAATTAAGTTTATCCATTTCAGCTCAAAATGCGTGTCGCCACTTTCGACTGCTCAATTTTTGCATAGAATCATCCAAATTGAGTACGAATAGCTTTACTTGATAGATTTTGACATTTCGAAGCCAATGGCATGATCTATTTCACAAATGGAGGTCATTTGGTCCTCATTGGCACCTCCTGACCTCATTATGCGTGTAGGCATGTTGATGACTCGATTACTTGATCGGTTGATCATCAAGTCATGCACTATTTATATTCTGACCATTTTTGTGTTCTGAACACGATGGTGAATTTCATTCATCGATCAGAGATCATTTGAGTTGAATTTGGTAACATCCAGTGTGTTTCAACCTTGATTTATGCATTGTCATTTCAAATCATTCGACATTTGTACAGACTCATCCGAATTAAGCCTGAACAGTCTCATTTGATAGTTTTCAATGTTTTGAAGCTAATGGAGTGATCAATCAATTAAGCGCTCGAGATATCAACAGTAAGTCAACTGAGGAATAGGGTTGGGACCCCTTTCCCTAAGATCATTTCTCCCTTTTTTAAAATAAAATTAATAAAGATTTAACTAATTAATTAAATCACTTAATCAAATTAAAATCATAATCACATCATACCTCAATTAATTAAAGCATGGGGTAGATCTTTAGGTGTTTAATAACTAGGAAGAGTTTAATGAAATTATGGTTAGTCCACATGTATGGAAAAACCATAAGAGTAATTAATTAAGTCCCTTAGTCTAATTGACTATTAATCATGAGCCAATTGCATTAGGCAGCTTTTCTTTAAATTAAATAATATCACTAATGTGGGAATTTAAAATAGTAAGTGATGATTTCTATTCTCCTCTTTAAATCAAATCAAATCCAAAACTTAATTAACGAAGAAGCTTTGGTTTGCTTTAAATAATATTATTTGATTTGATTGTTCTTAAGAACTAGTTTGGTTGAATGAATCATATGCTTATATTTGAATGAATCACATGCTTAACAACTAGTTTGGCTGAATGAATCACATAATTTTTATGAATGTTGAGTTCTCTTTCCTCTATTTATGTGTTTATTTATATAATATTGAATGGTAATGGGTATATAGTGGACATCCGGAACATGAGGCTTTAGCTAGCAAGGAGGTCATTTGATTACCTCACTTCCTAGTTTAATGGCATTACCCATTTGATTTCATTATTATTTATTTTAACATTTGAATTTGGGTAAAAATTTAATTAATATATATAAATGATTCAATCAAATAAAAATATATAATCTTTGCATGGTTTTCTTTCCCTCATTTATGTATACATCCACGTTTGTCCAAGAGAAGCAAGTATATAGTCTGGACATACCAGGAAAATGAGGCTTTAGTTAGCCCGAAAGAGGTCATTTGATTTCCTCACTTCGTTGGTTTAACAATGATGCATACTTGCTATATCTTTTTCATGTATATGTATATGTGATTAGTGAATGAAAATACCATTTTACATTAAAAATGCAAGCATTCATAATTGACTAAGTGGTTGAATTAATTAGCCCAATGAATCAAAGCTTACTTCCTATGTTCATGTATACAAATTTATATATGTTTGAATGCAAATGAGTATATAGTCTGACATCCAGAATACGAGGCTTTAGCTACTCAGGAGGTCATTTGATTACCTCACTTCCCGGTTTAACAATGGCACATGCCTATCTAATTTCATTCTTATGTCATTTTGTATAAGAATTTGGATAAAGTTTTAAATTAATATGTTTAAATAATTCTCAAATAAAATATAAATTCTAAATATACACATACATTCATATTTTAAGTGCTAAAATATGTTTCATGTATAGATACACTTAGGATTAAATCATATGCATGTTACATGTGATGGAAAGGAATTATTTAATATATGTCATGTGGTAATTCAATTAAATTAATCTTAAGATGCCTTTCATTTTGAATAGGATTATTTAAAGTGAACCTTAACTTTGGATTAATTAAATCATTTAATAGGCCATTCACTAAAGAGAACTAAATCAAATTAATATACTTTAGAGAGTGACTTAAGGTAGGGATGAAATAGGTAATCCTCTTCTTTATAACACTTAGTTGCTAAGTGTAATAAAATGAAACAAAAGAAAACACAAATTAAAATTCTCAAATCAATTAAACTACTTTATGTGAAATCAACCTTTCATGTTAAATTGAATCCTTCTTCACATAGAAAATACAACACTATTGCCTTACAAGACTTACCACACAAGCCTTAATACACACATTAGAATTAAGTCACCACTATAACTCTAAGTTAGGATGGTGCGATGTGATGTATGATTTGTTTTATGATGCATTATTTTAGATTGGATTTTAGGGTGTATGCTTCGTAGACTAGATGATAGGACAATATTAGCATAATCATGTTTTCTACAAGGGATTATGCTTAAGGGATGCTTAAAAATAAAATTGAATGCTCTTTTTGCTGGTTTCTTAAATCCTTATGCATAATCCAAGTTAGGACAGGTGGGCTTAGTTACCCATGTGTAAGGTGCTAAGTCCAAATTATAAATACAATTGCTTGGGATTATATATATATTTAGCTAACCTCCACTTTTCAGGTGTAGTTAGATTTACTTTTCCTACATAAATGTAGGGAGTATGTTTAGGACTTTAGTCTCTTTCTAATTAAATAACTACCCTAACTATCTTAAAATTCATAAGAATGGACTACATGGTTTTAAAATCATAGGAGGAGTTAGCTGGCGACCACTCATTATAAGTAGTCAGACAATTTATTCTCTCTCGTATGGAGGTAAACCCATATGTCCACTGTCATTAGATTTAGGTTGTGCTTTAGCTTGTACTAAAGCTCTTTAGATTTAGGATCTGAGGTAGCTATTTCCTTCGAGCTATAAGCATAAATCCTCACCTCTTAGGCATTCCCACAACCTTGTGTTGGTGGATTATAAGCCCTAGTAATTTAACTAAATTTTAACTCAAAACATATAAATCTCTTCAACTTCAAAATTATAAAGACAAACCATAGGATAGATTGGAATGCTCACTAAGCTTCCTAGTATCATGATCATTTCTTACTTATTTCATTTAGAATCCAAAAATAAGTCTTCTCCTTGAACTTTCCCAATTGATTTCCAAATACTACCAATCCTTTAATAGTCTAACCTTGAAATCTTTGGAGATGATAATTGTCAACTTTAATCGAGAGTATCTTAGAAATTTCATTTCCAAGATGCAAACTATGGAGGCTTTCCTCCATAGTGAACTTAAGAATCTGATTTAATATAAAACCTACTTTATTCATCCATGTAAAGTAGGGGAAAAATCTTTGGTACATTCAAAGATCCATCATGCCTTAGGAGTCCTTATTTCTTGATTAGGTCCATTGTAGGGTGATGCCTCTATCTTTTGAGATAGTACATCATACCTCAATGTTGTACCGATCACCTCAAAAAGTATCCCCTACGATCTACGTGGTGTCCCCTCCCCCCCCATCCAAAATAAATGCCAAGGCCTCTCTCCTTATTTGAATCCTCTTCATCCTTTTTTTAGAGTTTGGAGATCGGTTTTAGGCAGGGGTTTTTGACTCCGTTCACCAAACCATGGATGCCATATCTGCCAACATCCACTATAATGTAAAGAGGTGGTTGTGTACAATTGTCCATAGGAGTAAGTCTTCAACACTGAATGTAACTTCTAAGATGTCCTTCGAGTGGCAAGCCTCCTCTTTAGTAACGGTCAGCTAAGCTAAGCATATCTCTAGATCAAGTAAAGCCTTGATTAAAGATTCTCTCATTTCTTTGGATAAGACAAGGGCATCATATATGCTTAACTTACATGGAAACTTTCTAGGGTGAGCTAGGACATTTTAATCGACTTTGGCTTGGTCCTCCATAAGCATATCCATCGGTGGAGCATCCTATGGTGGGCCTATCTGCTCACTTGAACTAGTGACCTACTAGGAGGTAGAACTTTGTTACTGCGTAGGTTGACTTCAGTGACTTCTTGGAATGATGAGCTTGTGGAAAGTTCTACCTTCTCATCGAGCATACCTACTTCTCCTATGGGATCACGAGGTCGTTGACTCCAAGTAAATCTCAAGAGGTGAACTGATTGACTGAAGGATAGTCAACTCTCAATCAGGAAAGAATAGGAACTACTAGGTATTATTTTTATTTATACTGAGACCTTTCAATAGGAATAAAATCAAGAGCATCAGTAGACAATATATAAGTAGAATCGACTTTCATCATTAATTTCCTTTTGGGTGGAGGTACATGATAGATCAAGTAAAATAAAAAAGGAATTTAGTGCCCTTATTTGGATACAATGCTCTTCTTGGTAGAAAAGTAGAATGGTAGCTGATGGTGGAATCTTGGGGTGACTACTAGACTATCTCGGACGTATGGTGATACGCTCTTGTTGCATCACCCTCCCGAGTTATCCTTTGCAGCAAACCTTCCTTGGTGTTGGGGTTTTAGCTATTTCTCATAAACCTAAAACCCTAAATCTAAACCCTAAATAAAATAACCAAAATCATAAACCCAGACCATAAACCTAAACTATAAACCCCAAACCTTAAACCCTAAACTAATCCTCCCCTACACTAAACCCTAAACCCTAAAAAGCTAAAACCTAAACCTAAACTAAATAAAACCTAAAATAAAATAAAATAATAACATAATAATAAAATAAAATAATAACTAAATAAAATAAATAAACTAAACTAAATAAATTAAAATAAAAATAAATAAATAAATAAAAGTAAATAAACTAAACCTACCGGTTTGTAATTTAAAAAATCTTAATTTTAAACCCTAAACTACTAAATCCTCCACTAAACCCAAATCTAAACTAAAACTAAATGATACTGAAACTGAACTAAAAAAGCACCCAAAACCTCTAGATCCTGGGCCCTAAACCACCCATGGCTCTCCACCCTGGGCCCTACCCTAAAAACAAATAAACCAGCCATGACCATAGCAAAAACCTCCTAAAACTTAAAACCTGCCTAAATAAAAAAGATAAAATATATAAAAACTAAATAAAATAAAATAGATAAAATAAAACCTAAATTAAACCTAAACCTAAACTTAAAAAATATAAAATATAATAAAATAAATAAAATAAAATAAATAAAATCTAAACTAAATAAAAAATAATAAATAATAAAATCTTAAAATAAACTAAAATAAAATAAAAATAAAATAAAATAAATAAAAACCTAAATAATACCTAAAAAATAAATAAAATAAAACTTAAACCTAAATAAAACTAAACCTAAAATAAAATAAAATAAAATAAAATAAACTAAACTAAAATAAACTAAACTAAACCAAACCTAAACTAAATAAAATAAAATAAACAAAATAAAAAACCTAAACTAAAATAAAATTTATAAATAAACCCAAAATAATAAAAAACTTAAAATAAAATAAAACCTAAACTAAACATAAACATAAAAAAAAACCTAAACTTAAAATAAAAAAAATAAAGTCAACTAAAATAAACCTAAAAAAAAATCTTAAACTAAAATAACTAAACCTAAAATAAATAAATAAACTAAATAAATATAAAAATAAACCTTTAATAAAAAAAAAATAAAATAATAAAATAAAAAATAAACTAAATAAACCTAAACTTGGTTTAATTTTTTTTTAAAAAAACATAATCCTAATCCACAACCCTACTGACCCTCCTCCTAAACCCTAAACCTAAACTAAACCCTAAACCAAACCCTAAACCCAAACCCCATAAACCCCTAAACCAAACTTAAACACTAAACCTACAAACCCTAAACCTAAACCACAACCCCCCAAACTCTAAACCCTAAACCCCTAAACCTGAACCCTAAACCTAAACCTAAAGTAACTAAATAAATTAAAAAATAAATATAAACCCAAACTTGAACCCTAAGAATGGGCTGAACCTTGACGGTAAGAACATCACCGTTAAGCAGGCTCAGTCTAGATCTAGGAGTGGAGGTGAAGGCATATACAACGATTATCACAGTGGTGGTGGGAGATCTGGAGATGCTAGTGGATATGGAGGTGGGAGGAGTGACAGAGGCTACAACCGTGGTGGTGGCGGAGAGAGAGATCAAGGATATGATGGTAGATCCCACTACTTAAGAGGCCAGGGTGGTTCTGATGGGAACTAGAGAAAAGAGCTGGATCGATATCTTGCTTATGGAATTGTGTTTTCTTTGTGGTTCTAGTTATCTAAGGTTTTGATTTTCTCTATGCATGCTCATTTTTATCTATGTCATCACTTGTGTCTCGAAAACTTGGTGTGTTACTTGGTTGAAAATTGAAAATAAGATGTTGAATGAATTTGTTCTTTATTAAAAAAATAGCAAAACCTAAACCCTAAAACTAAAACATTAACCTAAACCAAACCAAAACCCTAAAAACATTAAACCCTAAAACACTAAATCCTAAACCAAACATTAAACCTAAAACTATACCCACCTTAAACCATGAAACCTAAACCCTAAACCTAAACCCAAAGAAAACCCTAAACCCAAAGCTAAAACTAAACTTATGAACCTAAAATAAAATAAATAAAAAACCTAAACCAAAAAAAATAATAAAATAAAATAAAATAAAAACATAAACTAAAATTTAAACCTAAACTAAAAAATCAAATAAAAAAAATAAAACAAAAATATAAATAAATATAAACTAAAATAAAATGAAAATAAAATAATAAAACCTAAATAAAATAAAATAAACCTAAAATAAATAAAATATAAAAAATAAACCTAAAAATAATCCTAAAATAAAATAAAATAAAATAAATAAAACCTAAACCATAACAAAAAAAACCTAAACCTAAAATAAAATATACATAATCCTAAACTAAAATAAATAAACCTAAACCTAAAATAAACTAAACATAAACTAAACCTAAACAAATAAAATAAAATAAACTAAAACTAAACTAAAAATAAAATCAATAAACCTAAAATAAAACCTAAAACCTAAACTTTAAAATAAAACCTAAACCTAAACTAAAAAAATAAAACCCCTAAAATTAAATTAAAATAAAATTGATCTATAAAATAAATTAAAATAAAACTAACCTAAAATAAAAAACCTAAATAAATAATAAACTAAATATAAATAAAACTAAAATAAAATATATAAAATAAACTAAAATAAATAAAATAAAATAAACTAAACTACCTTTTAATTTAAAAATAAAAGAAAACCATAAACCCTAAATCCCTAAATCTCCACACCCTCCTAACCACAAAAGCATAAACTAAAAACTAAACCTTTACCCCCAAACCTTAAATCCTAAACTCTAAACCTACCCACCCTAATCCCAAATAAACCAAACTAAAGTAATTAATAAATTAAAAAATAAACCTAAACCCAAAAACCTAATAAATCTAAACCCTAAGAATGGGCAGAACCTTGATGGCAAGAACATCACCGTCAACTAGGCTCAGTATAGATCTGGCGGGTTGAGGCAAAGGTGAAGGGGCATCGCTATGATTGTGGGGATCTGAAGGTCTTTGTGGATATGGAGGTGGTCATCCATGGTGGTTATGGTGGAGGGAGGAGTGATGGAGGTTACAACTGTGGTTGTAGCTGAGGGAGAGATCAGGGAGATGATGGTGGATCCCGCTACTCTAGAGGCCAGGCTGGTTCTGATGGGAACTAGAGAAATTGAAAAATGGCTAATCCGATCTACTACTTATGGAATTGTGTCTTTACTGTATAGGCAGTTCTAGTTACTTAGGGTTTTTGATTTATTCTATGTGTGTTTTTATCTATGTTGTAAACTTAGAGATAACTTTGTGTTACTTGGTTGATGAAATCAAAAGAAGAAATGTTGAATATGAATTTGTTCTCTATTAAAAAAAAAACCAACCTAAACCACTAAACTAACCAAACCAACTAAACCTAAACCCTAAACCCCCAAACCTAAATCCTAAACCCTAAGCCTTAAACTAAACCTAAACCACTAACCTAAACCACCCTACTAAACCCTAAACCACACCAAAACCCTCAAACCTAAACCTAAACTAAATAAAACCTAAAATAAAATAAATAAAAACCTAAACCAAATAAAATAAAATACAAACATAAACTAAACCTAAACCTAAATCAAGAAAATCAAATAAAATAACTAAAATAAAATATATAAAATAAACTAAAATAAAATAAAAACCTAAATAAAATAAAACTAAACTTAAATAAATAAAAAAACTTAAAATAAAATAAAATAAAATATAAACCTAAAATAATCTATATAAAACCTAAAATAAATAGATAATAACCTACTAAACTAAAACATAATCTAATAAAAAATAAAACCTAAACTAAACTAAAATAAATAAACCTAAACCTAAACCTAAAATAAAATAAACCTAAACCTAAACCTAAATAAATAAAATAAACTAAAATAAAACTAAACCAAAACTAAAAAAAACCTAAAACTTGAAATAAACATAACAAAACTATAAAAATATAAACCAAATACTAAAAAAAATAAACCTAAATAAAATAAAAATAAAGTAAAAATTAACATAAACCTAAATCTAAAAAATACTAAAATAAATTTAAATAAAATAAACCTAGATAAATAAACTACTAAATATAAAAATAAAATAAAATAAATAGATAAATATAAATAAATGAGATAAACCTGGGCCTGTAACCACTGCACCCTACACCTGGGCCTGACCCACACCACCCTGGGCCCTAAACCTATCTTGGGCCCCAGGCCCAAACCCTATCTGGGCCCTGAGTCCTGAGCTATCTGGGCCAGGCCCTACCCACAGGCCGGACCCTACCCTGAGCCTGACCCTAAACCCTAGGCCCTAAACCCTGGCCTACCCACTGGCCCTGGGCCTCCACCTCCCAGAAACTGGGCTAACCCTGAGACCCTAAACTGAACTTAAAGGCTCTCCAGTGCTGGGCCCTCTATACCCTACTAACCTCTCCTCCCTCCACCTCACCTCCCTAAACCCCAGCCCTCCACAATAAACCCACAACCTCTCCACTCCCTAAACCCTAAACCCTACTCCTACCCCACCCCCCAACCCTAAACCTAAAGTAACTAAATAAATTAAAAATTAAGCTAAACCCTAAAACCTAAACCTTAAACCCTATGGGTAGAACCTTGGCAGAACTCACTATCAACCGGGCTTATATGTCGGCTGGAGGTGAAGGCGGATGTGGATTATCATAGTGGTGGTGGGGGATCTGAAGGTGTTGTTGGATATGGAGGTGGTTGTAGGAGCAGTGGTGGTTATGGATGAGAATGATGAAGGTTACAACCATGGTGGTGGTGGAGTGAGAGATCAAGGATATGATGGTGGATCCGCTACTTGAGGCGTGGTTACATGGGAACTAGAAAAAATTGAAGAATGGCGGATCGATCTAATGCTTATCAAATTGTGTCTTTACTATGAGATGGTTCTAGTTATCTAAGGTTTTGATTTGCTCTATGCATGCTCATTTTTTATTTATCTCATCGTGTCTTAGAAAACTGGTGTTGGTTTTGAAATGAAATTGAATGAAATGTTAAAAAATAAAATTATCTAAAATTTGTCTTCCTAAAACCACTAAACCCTAAACCCAATCCTAAACCCTAAACCCTAAATCTTAAACCCTAAAACCCTAAATCCTAAACCCCTAAACCCTAAAATTTAAACCTAAACCCCTAAACCCCAAACCCCTAACCCTAACCCTCAACTAATAAATTCTAAACCCTCCCTAAAGCTAAAAACTTAAACTTAAACCTAAGCTAAATAAAATAAATAAAACCTAAATCAAAATAAAAATAAAATAAAATAAAACCTAAACTAAAACCTAAAAGAAAATAAAATAAAATAAAAACTAAACTCTAAATAAATATAAATAAAACCTAAAAACTAAACTAGAAACTATAACAACAACAAGCCTTTATCCCACTATGTGGGTCATTTACATGAATCCTTCATCTCCATTGTGTCCTATTATGTGCAAATTTTCATTTAATTCAAGTATACTAAGGTCATTATTTATACATCTTAACCATGTATTTTAGGTCTACCTCTACCTTTCTTAACATAAAAATCTAATGCATTTACTCTCTATCGGTCATTGGATGGACGCTTTATGTGTAAACCATCTAAGGCGACTCTCTCTAATCTTACCACTAGAGCTACTCCAACTTTTTCCGATCATACTCATTTCACATTTTATCTCTAAGAGTAAAGCCACTCATCCACAGCATCCTCATCTCTACACTTCACTTAGTCTCATGCTTCTCTTTTCTTTAATAACATTTTGCACCATAAATCATTACAGTCTTACCACCATCTTATAAAATTTTCACTTAAGTTTAGGTTGGTACTTTTCTATCACAACAAGCTAGATGCATTCCTCCACTTCCATCCAACTTGAATTCTACTAATAAAATCTCTCTATTTCACCATCATTTTGAATAATATAGCCTAAATATCAGATCTCTCACTCTTTTTAATGACTTGTTCACTTAATGTCACAACACTCCCACTATAACTTCTACAACTAAAATTGCACTTCATATATTCAATTTTAGATCTACTTAAATGAAAATCATTAGACTCTAAAGTTTACATTCAAGTTTCTCTTGGACTCCCTCTCTAGTCTTATCAACAAGAAGACTGTCATCAGCAAAAAGCATACACCAAGATACATCTTCCTATAAATTCCTAGTAAGAACATCCATAACTAAAGCAAGAAATATAAGGGCTTAAAGGTTCCTAGATGTAATCCAAATAAAAAAAATATTTTGTCAATCCTCTTGTGTTTGGACACAAGTAATAGCTCTAGTCTACATATTCTTAATGACTTGAATATAACCAATATTAACTCCTTTATTTTCTAGAACTCTCTAAAGAACAACTCTTCAAACTTTATCATAAGCTTTCTAAATCAATAAATATTATAGGTAGATCCTCCTTACTTTCTCGATACTTCTCCATCAAACCTCTTAACAAATGTATAACATCCATAGTGGATCTACCTGACATGAAACCAAATTGGTTGTGAGAAACTTTTGTATCATAATGTAACCTATGCTCAATTACTCTCTCCTATAATTTTAATGTGTGACACATTAACTTAATTCCTCTATAATTTGCACACTCTTGTGCATCACCTTTATTCTTAAATATAGGATTCAACAAACTCTTTCTCCACTAATCTGACAACTTTTCAGTCTTTAAAATAAGATTAAAAAGATTTGTAAGCCAAGAAATTCCTTGATCTCTAAACATTTTCACACTTATATTGGAATATCAGGTCCTACTATTTTTCCACATTTCATTTTCTTTAAAGCTTCTAACTTCAGATTTACTAATATGATGATAAAACAAAATTCTCTATTTTTGTTTAAGGTATTAAGGTTGCTAAAATCAATCATTTTTCAGATCCTTCATTGAAAAGTTTATCAAAATCCACCTACTTTCAATATCCTTTTCTAAGAAAAGCACTTTATGATTTTCATCCTTAATACACTTTAGTTAGCTAGATCTTTACTTCTCCTCTCTTTGGTTAGCTAACTTATACATCTTTCTCCTTCTTTGGTATCTAATCTATAAATCACTAAAAAATTTTTTTAATCATATATTTCTTTGAACCTCTACATGCCACTTTATATTTCTCCCAATTCTCGTTTTACATCTAAACCAAGTTTTATAACAACACTTCTTTTTTTATCTTTTCTTGTACATTCGACTCACCACCAACTATTTTATTAAAAGAAGCTTTTCCTTTTGATTCTCCAATTTTAGTTGCTTGCTTAATTTCACTTGCTACATTTTCCAACATAACATTAGCTTCCTTATGAACATCCTAAATTCTAAGCTCTTGTAGCTTGCTCTCAAAAATTTTTTATTAGTATTTTCAAGTGCTCTAATCCTAGAATAATAATTTGATTTATTTTTCATCTTCCAAACTTTCATCTTAAAATCTAACATTAATAATTTATATTGGGTATTTAAACTTTCACTTGAAAGAAAAGACCTTACAATCTTTACAATCTAAGCGATCTATTTTTCTTATCAAAATAATCAATCGTGTTTTGCTAGATCCATTTTTTATAATATGTTCATCTCTTTTCTTAAAAAATATTAGCAACTACAAAATCATAAGCAAAAAAATCTATATTCAACCTTCTTCATTAGGCACTCCAAATCCATGAATACTTTTAAAATCTTACCCACTCTATACCAACATTTAAATCTCCTCCAATAAATACTTTTCTTCAAGAGATATCTTTTGTATTAATCACTCTAATTCATTCCAAAATTTTTTCTTTTGAGCTACATCCAAACTAGAGCATAAACACTTAACATTGATAATCTTAAATCATAATCTTTAAAGCTATAATTCTATCTGCATTATTAATATTTATAACATTATCCTTCATTATCTATAATCACACCTATGCCATTTCTAATTTTTTTGAATACCAAAGTTTAAAACCTAAACTATCAATCTCCTTGGCTTTCTCCCCAACCCATTTAGTTTCTTGAACACATAAAATATTTATCTTCCTATGAACCATAAATCTATTAATTCAATTAGTTTACAGAGTACTATATTCCAAGATCCTAACTTAATTCTAGTTTCATGGACTAGCCTTTTATCCATGTGGGAACCTTATTTAACTTGCCCAAGGGTCATGTACTTGCACTTTTCACTTTTTTCATCTGATACATAAACTGAGGGGACGCATTAACACAATATTTTAAAAGATTCATGTCATGATTAATTAAAAGTTTTACATAAATAAAATTAAAACTAAACCTTAAAATAAACCTAAAATAAAATAAAATAAAAATGAAATAAAACCAAAATAAACCAAAAAATATAATAAATAAAACCTAAAACTAAATTAAAAAAAAAAACCTAAACCTAAAATAAAATAATAAATAAACTAAATAAATACCTAAACTAAAATAAATAAAACCTAAAACTAAACCTAAACCTAAACCTAAACCCTAAATAAAATAATATAAACTAAAAATAAAGCTATAAAAAAATAAAACCTACCAAAATAAAACCTAACCTAAACCTAAAATAGAATTAAAACTAAACATAAACCTAAAACTAAGAAATAAAACCTAAACCTAAAAATAAAATTAAAAAAACTAAACTAAAACAAACCTAAACTAAATCTAAAAAAAAACATAAAATAAAAAACTTCTAATCTAAAATAAATAAACTAAACTAAATATAAAATACTAAATAAAATAAAAATAAAAATAAACTAATAAAAACTAAATAAACCTAAACTGAGTTTACTTAATTTGAAAAAAATAAAATAAAATAAAAAAATAAAAAAATCTTAACCCTAAATCCTCGGACCACTGAATAAAACTTACACCCTCCACAACCACACCTAAACCCTAAACCTACCTGACCACTAAACCCACAACCTAAATCCTAAATCCTAAACCTTAAACCTTAAACCCTCCACTACCCTACCCACCTGAACTACCACTAAACCACAAAACAAAACTAAAAACCTAAATAAAATATATAAAATATAAACCTAAATAAAATAAAATAAAATATAAATAAACCTAAACCTCCTAAACCTAAACTGCCTAAATCTAAATGTAAATAAAATAAGATAAAAATATAAACTAAAATAAAATAAATAAACTTAAAATAAATAAAAATAAAATAAAACCTAAATAAAGTAAAACAAAATGTAAAATAAAATAAAATAAAAATAATAAAATAAAATAAAACTAAATAAAACCTAAACCTAAAAGTAAACCTAAAATAAACTTTAAAATAAATAAAATAAACCTAAAAAAAAAACTAAACCTAAATTAAATAAAATAAACCTAAAAAATAAAATAAATAAAATAAACCTAAACCTAAAATAAACTAACCTACTAAATACTAAATAAACTAAAAATAAAATAAACTAGCTAAAAAATAAACCTAAATTAAAACCTAAACTAAACATAAAATAAAATAAGACTTGGACTCTAAACCTAAAATAAATAATAAAACCTAAACCTAAAAATAAAATAAACCTAAACTACCTAAAAAACTAAAATAAAACCTAATCTAAAATAAATCTAAACAAATAAAATAAACTAAACTTGACCAGTGGGTTTGCTTTTTAAAAAGAGCCCTATCCCAAAACCCTAACTGACCCCATCCTGGGCCACTCCCACCCAGGCCCTGATCCCTAATCTTCACTAAACCTAATCTACAAAACCTTACCCACACTAACCCCAAATACTAAATCCTCACTTTACACTGGGCCTTAACTAAACCCACAAACCCAAACAGCCTAACCTGACCCTAAACCTAAACCCAAAATCCTAAAACTCAAACCCTAAAACCCTAAACTAAACCTAAACTAAACCCACAAAGCATAACCACAAAAGCATAAACCTACAAAACCCTAAACTCCAAACCTAAAGCCTAAACCTAAACTAACCTAAATTCAAACCCTAAACTTAAACCTAAAGTAACTAAATAAATTAAAAAAAAAACAAAACCTAATAAACATAAACCCCAATAATGGGTAGAACCTTGAGGCGAGAACATCACTCACCCGTCAGTCTAGATGGTAGTGGAGGAGAGAGGCGGGTGGTTATCATAGTGGTGGTTGGGGATCTATAGGTGCTGGTGGATATGGAGGTGGTGGTGAGCTAGTTATGGAGGTGGGAGGCGATGGAGGTTATGCATGGTAGTGGCGGAGGGAGAGATCGGGGATATGATGGTGGATCCCGCTACTCAAGAGGCCGGGGTGGTTCTGATGAAAACTAAAGAAATTGAAGAATGGCCGATCTGATCTGCTGCTTATGGAACTGTCTCTTTATAGTAGAGACAGTTCAAGTTATCTAGGGTTTTTGATTTTCTCTATGCGTGGTCATTTTTTAACTATATTGTCACTTGTGTCTTAGAAAACTTGGTGTGTTACTTGGTTGATGAAATCAAAAAGAAGAAGTATTGAATCTAAATTTGTTCTCTGCTAAAAAAATACCAAAAACCCTTAACCCTAAACTAAAACATGAACCTTAGACCTACAAGCTAAACAACCTTAAACCTTAAACCCTAAACCCCAAAAAACAAACACAAACCTAAACCACGAACTAAAAAAACCTAAACTTAAAATAAATAAAATAAAATGCCTAAACTAAACTAAAATAAATAAAACCTAAAACCTAAAATAATCACAAACCTACATAAAATAAAATAAATAAAAATAATCCTAAACTAAATTAAAATAAAACCAAAAATAAACCTAAAACCTAAACTTAAAAAAAAATAAAATAAACCTAACTAAAATAAAGAAGAACCTAAACTTAAAGATAAAATAAAAGTAAAGTAAACTAAAATAAGCATAAACTCCTAAAAAAATAAAATAAAACTAAGATAAATAAACTAAATAATAAACTAAATAAAATATAAACCTAGGCCCTAGGTTTGCTTGCTTTTGAAAAAAAAACTCCCTAAACCACCTAAATCCTGGGCTATGGGCCCTAAACTCTAAAACCCTGGGCTATACCCTGGGCCTAAATCCTACCCCACCAGGCCCTACCCTGACCTGACTTTCCCACTCCATAAATAGGCTTGACCTCACTAACCCTAAAAACCTTCCCTGGGCTAAAACTAGGCACCTAAATCTAAAGCTAAACCCCAAACCTACAACCTCCACAAATTAAAACCCTAAACCCTACCCCAACCCTAACCCTAAATCCTAAAAACTAAACCCTAAACTGACTCTAAACTAACAAACTCCCCCAAACCTAAACTCTAAACCTAAATAGTAAAGTAACTAAATAAATGAAAAAATAACCCCACAAAACCTAACAAACCTAAACCTAAGAATGGGCAAAACCTTGAGAACATCAGATGCGCATAGATCTAGCGGTGGAGGCGAAGGTGAGGCGGCGATTATAATGGTGGTTGGGGATCAGAGGTGTTGGTGGATATGGAGGTGGTGACGGTGGTGGTTATGGATGCGGATGGCGATGGAGGTTACAAGGTGGTGGTGGCAAGGGAGATCAGAATATGATGGTGGATTTCACTACTCGAGAGGTCGAGTGGTTCTAATAGGAATTGGAGAAATTGAAGAACGGTCGATCTAATTTGCTGCTTATCGAACTGTGAATTTATAGTAGAGACAGTTCAAGTTATGTAGGGTTTCTTATTTGCTCTATGAGTGCTCATTTTTATCTATGTTGTTGCTCCTATCTTAGAAAACTTGGTGCATTACTTGGTTAACGAAATCAAAAAAAAGAAATGTTGAATCTGAATTTGTTCTCTATTAACAAAAGGTAAAAACCCTTAACCCTAAACTAAAACATGAACCCTAGACCTACAACCTAAACCCTAAACCCTAAACCCTAAACCTAAAACCCTAAACCCTAAACCCTAAACTAAAAAAAAACTTAAACCTAAAATAAACTAAATAAAATAAGTCTAAACCTAAACTAAAATCAACTTAACTAAAATAAATGAAACCTAAACATAAACCTGAAATAAACTAAAGCGTAAACCCTAAACTAAATAAAATAAAATAAACTAAAATAAACCTAAAATTAAAAAATAACTTAAAATAACCTAAAATAAAACCTAAAACCTAAACCTAAAGTAAAATAAAACCTAAACTAAACCTAAAAATAAAATAAAACTTAAACCTTAAAAAATAAAATAAAATAAAACAAAATGAAAATAAGCATAAACTTAAAAAAAAAAAATAACTAAATAAAACTAAACTAAATAAATAAATATAAATAAATTAAACTAAATAAAATAAAATAAACTAAATAAAAAATAAAATAAATAAATAAAATAAAAAATAACTAAATAAACTTAAACCTGCTGGTTTACATTAAAAACCTAAAACCTGAGCACTGGGTCTAAACCCTAAATCAGGCCCTACCATAAAACACCCTACTTGCACCCACAGACCCACAACCCTAAACCCTAAACCAAAACCTGACCCTACCACACTAACCACAACCACTAAACCCTACTGAGCCCCAAAACCCACAAGGCCAAAACCCTAAACCCTAAACCCTAAACCATAAACTAAACCATAAACCCTAAAACAGCAAAATTGAGGCTGATAATGCTTAAGCTGATAACTCTACTAAAGATGCTGGCTTGGCATAAAGTTATGGCACCCTTGATTATCTAAGCCATCATAAAATCTTGATTCTCTCATAAACTTTGGTGGAACTTTAGAAAAATAATCTTTGGGATAAATTCATGACTAAAATAGCCTAAACCTCAACCTTACAAAGTGGGTGACTATAATATGGAAAATACTTTGTTCCATCAAATGGGATTGACGATCTTTTTTCTACCCACTCTAGTGCTGCTATTAAAGTCAACTCATTCTGGTTGAATAGTAAATGGAATGATATCAAACTTACTGATTGTATTCCTACCTCTCTTTTACATAAAATTACTAACATCCCTATCAACTCTAACCATCCTGATCAGATGCTCTTTAAGCTATCTCAAAATGGTGATTTTAACCTTAAAGATGTCTATATTCATATTTGAGAAGCTCATGATTTCTCTAACGTGTTTTTTAAACTTTGGAATAACACTATACCCATTTCCTATTCTATTCTTACTTGGAGAACTTTGAAAAATTTCATCCCTGTTGATTCCTTAATGTGGTATAAAGGCTTTTACTTACCTTCAAAATGCTACTGCTATTTTCACATTGAAACGGTGAACCATGTCTTTGTTAATGGAGCTATTGCCTCTAAACTGTGGGTTTGGTATGATGATCTTTTAATATCGATAATTTCAATGGATCCTTATCCTTATATCAACTTCTTGACCTTTACTTTCAAAGAACTCTAAGGCCACATTAAAGTGATAAGCATTACTCTTATATGGTTCATATGAAATGATGCCAAACATCATGGGATTCCTATGAACCATAAAAGAATTATTGCTAGAACAAAAGAAAAAATTTGCACATTATATAATGCCAGATTAATTACCAACACTCAATTTAAAGGCTGCAAATTTGTGGTCAACAAACTTGGTCTTACCTTATCTGATTATCATATTTGTAAAGAAGATAAGATTGTCTATTGGATTAAGCCTCGTAACAATATTATCAAAGTTAATGCTGACGGCTCCGTTTCTCAAAATGTTGTTGGCTGTGGTGGAATTTTTAGAAACTTTAAAGGATATGTTACTTGTGCCTTTGCCTATCCTCTTACTACATGTTCTGTTATCTTTGCTGAATTAATGGCTGTCAACAAAGCTATTGAGATTTGTTTACAAAAAGGTTGGCTTAACATCTAGATTGAGGTGGATGCTCTCTTACTGATTGATATGTTGACCTCCACCAAGGTGGGCAATACAGATTTGTATTACCTCCTTAATCACACTAGAGCACTTGTATCTCAAGTTTGTTTCAAAATCACTCATGTTTGGCATGAAGGTAATGCATGTGTTGATTATCTTGCTAATCTGGGTGCCAGATTAGAAGATATAATTTTCTTTGATAAGATTAATCTTCCTAAACACATGCTTGGATTAGTTAATTTGGACAATACTAGATTACCCTATATCAAAAATTAACCTTAGTTTTATGTTTTTGGATTTGTTAATGGTTTTTATAACCTATTTGTTTCAATCCTATCTTCCTTATTTTCTATTGCTCTTGGTTTTCTCTTGATGCAGTGTATTGAAACTTTTAACTGGTTTTCTTGTGTTGGAGGCTCTTTTCTCTATAGATGGTTTACTAAGAATTGTCCTTCTATTTATGGGGTATTATTGTACATGATGGTCCCCTTACTGAAGGGGGTTGTGTTATCTTTTTCCCTAATCTGCTTGGTTGTGTTGCCCCTTTACATAATCTGCAGTGACAGATTGAATTTTTTGCTTGCCATCGTCGCCTTATGGCTTGACCGAAATGCTGCTTTGTCTCTTTGCACAATTGGGATTATTTTCGGCCTTCTTTCCTCGCTATATCTAGTGGCGATTGCTTAGCCAATGGTCTATTTATCCTTATTTTGAAGGATTTAATGTTGCTATTTCTTTCAATTCTCTTTTTGTTTCAATACAGTGAATATACTACCTATATTAATCTCTATCGGGCTCAATATTTGGTCTGCTATTTTGGCTACTGGGTGAATGGTTTTAAGGGTTGGGATCATGCTATTATCAAGGTGATTTATAACATCTATTTTGGTGGCCATAATTGGGGTTTTGCTTATAATCTGAATGATATTTTGGAGTATCATGTTCACCATGCTATTTTTTTTTGCTTATGGAACTATTGGTTACTGATGCATTTATCTATATCATTTTTATCACTTGTATCATTTTTATGGTTATCTTGTATTGGTGGAACCTGCCTTTGTTCCCCCTGCTGTTGGTTAACTGTTTGTTGTCCTGATCCATTTTGGGCTCTTTTTAAGCTGCTCTTTTAGTTTGTGTCTCTTGATTGGCTAACCTGCTGGTTTGTGCTACCTCTCTTCCCAACTGGTAGAGACAGAATGTTCCTTTTGCTTGCCATCATTGTTGTTTTGTTGCACAATTGGGTTTGTTTCTTGATTCCCTCTACTATTGTCATTTCTGTATTATTATTGCCTACAATATCCTTTGTCAATTTTTTCTTTTGGTTATTGCCAGCAAGATCTTTCGGGTTATTATGTTCTGCAGCCTATTTTTGCATCTGGTTTTGTGGCTATTTTCTTTTTCTGTTGTTGTTGTTTGGATGACCATTTCATCTGGGCCTTTGCACTCTCAACTGGGTGGGATGGTACTATTTTTATGCTGCAGGGTTATTAATTTGCACAACAGGCCATATTTTGATTTATTTTCATTCCCGGCCTTTACTTTGGCACTACAACCCTTTATCCGTAGCTTGATGTTTTGTATTTATCTACTGGATATGGTTACTCATGCCTCTACTTGACATTCATATTTATTGTTGTGGACTTTTCATCTGGATTTTCATCTGGATTGGGATGTTGACTCTAAATTCTCCTACTTTGTTTGACATCAGCTGATGGTACTTACCTTATAAGGGTGTGGTGGCACCCACTTTCCATTCTTATCTATGTTGTATGTGGTTATATTTTAGGTACCACCATATGATTTCCTCCCAATGGCATGCTCCATGTGGGCTATGATGGTCGGGATGATTTCACTCATCTTTTGGTCGGTAGTAACACTTGTGATGTAACCCTTCATTGGAAGTTTGATGCTCATGTTTGTGGTCGCCCAATTTTGTGTGACTGAGCCTGATCCCGTTCTCACACACTCCTCTATAATTCTCTCATACTATTATGCTTTTATTTTTAATTTGATTTGTAGCATTTTATTTGTGCTAACTCTTACTTTTAGATGTTTGCAGAGTATGTGTTGTTTTCTTGTTAGCTTCCTCTCTAATGGAGACATAGGCATCTCTCATCATCAAGAGCCCATGATGAAGATGGTTCAAAGGCTTTTCTTTTTTATCAATTCATATATGTTTCTTTATTTTCCCTTTTTCATTATTTTGATTGTACTTAGACAGGGGATTTACTCTTTAGGCTGGTTGTAGCTCTTTGAGCATCAGATCTTGAGTTTATCCCCTTTTAAGGACCTCGTAATCATTTTTTTGTGGCAATAAAATTCACCTATATGGGGTTTCATAAAAAACCATAAACCGTAAACCCTAAACCCTAAAATTCTAAATCCTAAACCCTATGCCCTGTACCCTAAAACCCTAAACCCTAAACCCTAAACCCTAAATCCTACAACCCAAATCCCTAAACTCCAAACCCTAAACCCTAAACCCTAAACTATCCCTAAACCTTATGGATGGGCAGAACCTTGATGGTAGGAACATCACTGTCAACTAGGCTTAGTCAAGATCTGTTGATGGAGGCGAAGGTGGAGGCGGCTGTTATCGTAGTGGTTGTGGAGGATATGGAGGTGTTGGTGGATATGGAGGTGGTTGTTGGAGCAGTGGTGGTTATGGAGGTGGGATAAGCGACAGAGGTTACAACCATGGTGGAGGTGGAGGGAGAGATCAAGGGTATGATGGTGGATCCTGCTATTCGAGAGGCAGGGTTGGTTCTGATGGGAACTATAGAAATTGAAGAACAGTCGATCTGATCTACTGCTTATGGAACTTTATCTTTACAATAGAGATAGTTCAACTTATCTAGGGTTTTTGATTTGTTCTATAGGTGCTCATTTTTTATCTATGTTATGGCTTGTGTCTTAGAAAACTTGAGATGCTACTTGGTTGATGAAATCGAAAAGAATAAATGTTGAATCTGAATTTGTTCTCTGTTTAAAACAAAAATCTTAAACCCTGAACTCTAAACCCTAAACTAAAACTTAAACCCTAAACCTAAAACCTAAATGCTAAACCTCGAACCTTAAACCCTAATCCCTAAATACTAAACTAACCCTAAGCCCTAAACCCTAAATAATAAAAAGTTAATGACCTAAACTTAACTAAATAAAACTTAAAAATAAAATAAATAAAAGAACCAAAACTAAAATAAAATAAAATAAATAAAATAAAATAAAAACCTAAATTAATACCTAAACCTAAAAAAGTATAATAAAAAATAAAAAATAGACTAAAATAAAATAAATAAAAACCTAAATTAAACTAAAACATAAAAAACCTAAATAAACTAAAAACTAAACCTAAAATAAAATTAAAATAAACCTAAATTAAAATAAAATAAAACTAAATAAAAACCTACACTTAAAAATAAACCTAAAAATAAAACCCAAAAATAAATAAAAAAATAAAACCTAAACCCTTAACTAAACAAAGAACCTAAACTGAAAATAAAAATAAAATAAGCAAAAAAAATAAATAAATAAATAAAACTAAACCTAAACTAAAATAAACTAAACCAAAATAAATAAAACCTAAACCTAAACCTAAAATAAACTAAACCTAAACCTAAACCTAAACAAAATAAAATAAAATAAAATAAAAATAAACCTAAACCTAAATTAAAAAGTAAAACCTAAAAATAAAACAAAAATAAAAACCTTAAACCTAAACCTAAATTAATAAAATAAAAACCTAAACCTAAACCTAAAATTAAAACTAAAATCTAAACCTAAAAATAAAACTCTACTAAAATATACATAAACCTAAAAAATAAACTAAAATAAAACATAAACTAAAATAAATAAACCTAAAATAAACAAACTAAACTAAATAAAAAAATAAACCTAAATAAAAATAAAAAAATTAAATAAACTAAAATAAATAAAAAATAAACTAAATAAGTCAAAACCTACTAGTTTACTTTTTTTTTTAAAAAAAAGAATAACCCCTAAACCCTAAAACTAACCCTAAATCCTAAACCCTAAACCTACAACCCTAAAGCTACAACCCTAAACCCTAATATCCTAAACCCTAAACTGTAAACCCTAAACCCTAAACCTTAAATCCTAAACCCTAAACCCTAAAAACCTAAACCCTAAACTTTAAAGCCTACAACCGTAAACCCTAAACTCGAAACACTAAATGTTAAATCATAAACCCTAAACTAACGTTAAATCCTAAGAATGGGCAAAACCTTGGTGGAAGGAACATCACCGTCAATTAGGCTACGTCTTGATCCGGAAGCAAAACTGAGGTAGCTTATTGTAGTGGTGGGGATCTGAGGTGTATGGTTAGGAGGTGGTGATTATGGAGGCGGGAGGAAGGATGGTGGATACAACCATGGTGGTGGTGGAGGGAGAGAGATATGATGGGTGATTTAACCCACCGAGAAAATCTTTAATTTAATTAATGCATGGACTGGCATAACTAAGAAGGGGCTATATCATCCTGACATACCTCAGTTTACAAATAAAAGGGATAGTCTTATAGGCTAACTAAGGGGTTTCCTTTCGGTGTACAATGATTGTGCTAAGAAGAATGCATAGCAGACTTACATCTTCTGAAGTGAAAAATAATAGTTGGGGTGACCTGTTGGATGCATAACAAATCAAACCTGAACTAGGGCGACTACCGAGTGAATGCCGCAAGGGACTTATGTTAACTCAAAAGTAGTTAGGATTAATTTTATCTTAATTTCATGTGATTTGATATGGTTTTTTTGGTTTAGTTTGATTTAAAATTGAGGGCATATCCACTAGGGATGTGAGCTCGATCAAATTTGATCAATTTAATTTATGGACCATGTGGTGTGCGATGGACTAACTGAGAAGGGGACATATCGGACTTGTTCTATCTCAATTTTATAAATCCAAAGGGATAGTCTACTAGCTGTGGGGTAGAGCTAGCCAACCTAAGGGGTTGCCTCAAAATGGTTGTAAGGCATAGCAGACTTACATCTTCTAAAGTAGGGAACAACCACTAGGGTGGCCTGTTGGTAGCACAACAAATTGAACCGAGTTAAGGGAGACTACTGAGTGAATGTTGCTGGAAACTTATATCAACTCAAGAGTAGTCAGGCAATTCCTATAGGAAGATTTCCTGACACTGCCCTAAAGATTGGATGCCTACTTGGGAAAAGGTGCCACTAGGGGTGTCCTCCAAATCCACAAGTGAATATATATTATGTTTATATATTTGTGTGGACCCTGTTGGTGTGCGAGGGAACACACTAAGAAGGGGCTATGTAAGCCTTGACCTATGTCAGATTTACTGGACCAAGGGAGAATCTACACATTCATAAGATGGATGCTCCAACCATGGTGTGGAATGAAAGGAGAACTCCAACTCAAGTAACTCGGTAGTCTAAATTGGGTCACAAAGGATGTGATCCAAATATAGTGCTCGCAAGGGGGGTGCTGATAAGGGCATTATCTTGAGCCATGGAAAAGAAAGTCTATAGGTGTACAGTGGCCAACTCAAGGAGAAAGCATAGTAGACTTACATCTGCCATGAGTGATGTATCCTAAGGTGCAAGAACTAGCCAACCTAAGGTGTATCCATCAACATGAGTGGTGTATCCACCAGCATAGTGAGAACCAAAAAATTTAAGGTGCCCGTCAGTGTGCAATAATAAATTTGGAAAGAAATCATGTAGGCCTACAATTTTCCAAGTGGAACTAATCATCAAGATAGTCTATCAGCCGCGGGACAGATGTTATCTGACCTAGAGCAACTATTAAGCAGGGAGCCTTGAAGAAGGACTGGACCCAAACTTGAAGCAGTCAGGAGGGAAGGATCCACTAGAAGACATATCCTAAATCTCAAATATACTCAACCTAGTCAATTCACAAAGGCTAATCTAAGAAGAAATCATAGTAGACTCACATCCTCTTAAACGAAGCCAACATGAGGTAGCTACACCATGCATTATTACCAACAATGTATCGCCTGCAATGGCCAAGTAAGAAAGGAAAGCATAGCACTTACATCCTCCAAGGTAAGAACACCATTGGGTGACACACTACAGGTAGCACGCCACCGACCTAGAGTACCAAGTGAGTCCTAGGGCATTATCTCAACCCAGTAATCAGACAAAGAATATGTGTTTGTTTTGTATATCTATATGTTATTTATATTTATGTTATGTTGATGAAGGATAGGATGCCACTCGGTGTCCTTACACTTACCCTAAACACATCATGGCAGATTCAAAAATAGGAATACTTTTAACATGGAAGAGATTGAATTATAAATAGAATTTTCATTGATGACAATTGCTTTCAAATATGATTTATAATTTTTATTTAAGTAGAGCTCATTGATTGGAAGCATTGGGTGCTCTCCCTTATGATTAATAAGCTAATAAGATCCTCCTTGGTAGGCCTCTATAGAAAAGGGCCTTCCCATGTGGGTTCAAACATGCCCTCTCATCTTACATGCACAATCCTTAGAACTAAAATAAGCTCTCTTACTTGTAAAGCTCTACGACAGACCAACTTATTATGAGCTTAAATAATTTTATCTTTGTACAACTCAAGGATTTCACATGCTCGAGATGTCTCTCTTCCAAACCTTTGAACTCTTCTAACCGCAACTTGGCATTTTGCTCTATTGTGATCTTGCTACCCATAACTATTCTTTGTGATGGGAGTTGGACTTCTAATGGTAGAACAGCTTTGGACCCATACACTAAGGAGAAAGGAGGAGACTAAGTTGGAGTTCTATATGTGTGCACAACGCTTCAACTAACTGTTCATGCCACTATAACTTATTATTGTCGAGTGTTTTCTTTAGTATTTAGATGAGATTTTTGTTGAAGGCTTCTACTAGGCCATTTGCCCTTGAGTAGTTGATGGTAGAATATCTTCATTCTATGCTATGTCTCATGGCAAAGTTGTTGATCTCGATGCTCTTGAATGCAGTACCTTTATCAGATATAATTCATCGAGGCACTCTAAACCTATGATATGGTTCCTTAAAACTGAGTATATGTTGAGTCACCCTTTGAGGGGAATCACTTTCACCCATTTGGAAAAGTAGTAGCTAAGATGAACCGATGACCCTTGGAAGAAGGAGGATCAATCGCCCACTATGTGGTACCCCAACACTGAATGGCCATGAGGCCAATGTAAGATGTAGAATGTTGGTTGGTTGGTGTAGACCACCCGTATTTAACATTGGTCTCACTAGGCATATCCATGCAATTTTGAATCGACGCATGAGTATCCTAATCTCTTCTTGGCTTTCATCTTGAGACCAAATTGGCTCCACATAATACTAGAGGATCATCATCTTATGGGCTTCATGCTTGTCTAAACAATGTAACCACATATGATCAAAAGACCACTAGTATAAGACACCATCCACAATAGCATAGGAAAGTGCTTTCTGCTTCATTTGATGGGATTGGGACTCTCTTGAGGCAATTTGTCTTTATTTAGGTAATCCATGAATGGTTGCCTCCAATATAACTCCTCATCCTTCTTTGCAATGGCAACCTCCCCTTCAAGAGAGTACTTTTTTATGAGTTTAATATCAATAAGGGATAAGAATTGTCTATTTTGGACTTTCATTGATATGGACTCATCCTTCAAACATGCCAACTCCTTGGCAAGCTTGGCTAAAGCATATGCTACAACATTCTCTCCTTGAGAAATCTTATAAATGGTAACGTCTAGGATTTGGGCTAATAACTCCATGGTATACTTATGGTAGTGATGGAGCTTAGGCTTTATAACCTTATAGGACCCAACAATTTGGTTGATAACTAGTTGAGAATCCTTAAAGATGTTGATGTTCTGGATGCTTAGAGTAACAACTAACTCCATACTGACAATCAGAGTCTCATATTCGGCTTCATTGTTAGTGCAAGGATTATACAAATGATATGATAATCTCAGCCATGAAGTTAAGAATTATTCCTACCCTACCTTTCGGAATAGTGAATTATGGTTCTTATCCTAGAGGAAGCACCATCAAAATACATCTCCACATTGAATTCTAGTATCCCCATGTTCATGATTTCTTCATCGGGAGTTCATCACTAATCGAGATGAAGGGTGTGTGCTAAAATTTGCTAGACTTGTCCTTTCATCGCATAGGGTCTAATGTCAAACTATAAGAGGATCATGGATCATCATGCCAACCGTCTGAATAGCATTGGCCATGTCATGAGATACTATAATTGATTTATCCTAGAGATTAACTTTACCTTATGATAATGCATGTAGTGCTATAGCTTTTGGGATGCAAAGATTGTAATGCTCAATGAGTGGATAAATAGCCTGTAGGGGATTAGATGACAACTCGAGGTAGTAGAGTGCATTTTCCTTCCCTTCTTCATTGGCTTGGGCTAATAAAGCACCAAGGGAGTCATCTAATGCAGTAGCTTGTATATGAGCGTTCTAGAAAGGATAGAAGCTGGTGTCATCGTAATGCTTGATGTCTTTGAAGGCATGCTCACACTTATCATCCCACTTAAACTTGGCTTCCTTTTTGACAAGTGTTGAGAATGGCTGACATCTTCCTGAAAGGTTAAATATAAAGTGCCTTAGATATGCTAACCACCCTTGGAATGATCTTAGTTGAGTTAAACTTTTAGGGGGTGGCATTTCTAATATTTCCTTGAACTTCTTTAGATCAATTTTGATTCTCTATTGTTGGACAACAAACCTAATGAATTTCCTTGAAGCTACTCCGAATGCACACATCAGGGGGTTCCTTTTGAGGTTAAATTATCTTAATTGTTCAAAATTTATTCTCAAGTTAAAGAGATGGTCTTCCTTTTCTCAACTTTTTATCATGAGATCATCGACATAGCACTCAACTTGATGATGAATTAGTTCATTGAAGATTCAACTCATAGCTTTGTATGTTGACATTTTAAGGCATATGACCTTAACAATAAATTGACGGGTTCTAAAAGTAGTGTTCCTTTCATCTTTAGGGTTCATCTTTATTTATATCTAGCCATCCATGAAAGAGAAGACCCATGAGATGAGGCAATGTCCACCATCACCAAGATTAGTAGGAAATTCATCTTTTGGACATGCCTTATTTAAATAAAATTGATGCATACATGAATTTGGCCATTCTTTTCTTAATCGGGATGATCTAACCACTAGGATATTTTTTCTCCAATGAAGCCATCAATTAGATTCTTGATCATAAATGACTTGTTATTCTTTAATATGTGTCTAGGAGCTTGCTTGATAAGGTTGGGAGTCTCATTGTTAGTTTATGGATCGCTACTAGGAGCAATCCAAGCATCTCTTCATAACCCCTACAAAGTAGTCCTTAAACTCAATCAATAGCCTAACTAAGTCATTTTCAATTTTGTTCAACAAAGAATTGATGTATGTAGACATGGATCTTCTTCATTTCCTAAGTTGATTTGAGCTCGATGGTTGACTTTCTTTAAACTGAATGCATCTTTGACTTCAAAATCATCCGATCATCTAAATTTTCTAAGTATAGCTCCTCATAGTTAATGTGATTTGAGAAACCTATGAGATTTTAAATGATGATGATTAAACGATCCCATCATCAACCATGATGGATCCTAGCCCCATCTTGACTGAGCTTTTGCATTTATTCTTCCATATTCTTTTGAGGTAGACTCTTTTGACCAAGTATGGGATTAACCATTTCTTTGTTAAATTATGAACACAAGGTAAGTACTAATGAAAAGGTAAGAGTTAGAAGGGTTAACCATAGGATTAGGTTATTCCATAGGGATTAGGATAATCCACCTACCCTACAACCCAAATCAAGTCCATGTTCACCTTCTCAAACCAAACCTCAAGTTCAGTTCAAACATCAAATTCAAATCCAAATCCAAAACCAAATGATTGAAGCCCATGATCAAATCCAAACTTGAAACCCTTCCTAAGTCATATGACCTATCCCATGGACATAGCCAAATCTTAATCCAAATCAATCCAAAATTAATTGATTTTCATAATCAATTTTATATCTTCAATCATCTTCCAAATATAAATGAAATCTACATTCAAATGATCAGAACTAAATCAAACTAAATCAAATTAAATCAAAACCCTTCCTAAGCCATATGGCCAATCCCGTGGACTTAGCCAAATACTAATCCAAATCAAGTCAAACTCAATTGATTTTCTCACAAATAAAGCATATTTTCAATCGTCTTTATAAATTTAAATGAAATATACATTTAAGTCAACAAACCTAAATCAAACCAAAATAAAATCCAAACCTAAGCCACATGACTCAACTCCATGGACTTAGCCAAATTTCTTCATTCCAAAACCCAAATTCAATTGATTTTCTGAATCAATCATACCTTCAATCATATTCACAAATATAAATGAAATCTACAATCATCAAGCCAAACCAAAATCAACCCAAGTCAAACCCAACTTAACCCTTTTGACTTGAAAATTCAAATAAAACCAAAAATTTGAACCCAAGCTAATTGTAAATTAAATTTATATATCAATCCTAAATCCATATATAAACTCAACTAAATCAAACACAACCTAAAATCAAGCCAACTAAACCTAATTGGTCCACTTGACCCAAAGTGGCCAATTTGACTTATTTGAGCCAAGCTCTAATCCTACCCAAATTGGATTGAACCAAGCCCATCAAAACCTCCCATCATGATTGTTGATCACAGTTGATGTCACAAATTAGGTCAAACTAAATCAACATGGTCATTTGACCAAGTCAACCCCTTTACCCATATGAACCCAAACTAGCAAATTGCAACCCAAAGCCAAATCCTTGAAACCTTCAATTGAGTCAAACCAAACCCAATTAGTCCTCTTGACCCAAGTTGACCAAATTGACCTAAAAGGAAAATTAGGTCAAATCAAAATATAAACAAATTGATAAACCAATCCAAGTTCATTCGTTGATTATTGAACTTGACTAAAGCCATGATTAGACCCATTTGAACCCAATTGACCTACTTATCTCAAATTGACCTAAAGGTTCAAGTTTGCCTAAATTAAAATCATATCCAAATTAATTGAAACTAAAGCCTATAATCATCTTCAATTGGTCAACTAAACCTAAACCAACACCTAACCCAATTAATTTGGCTAAGTTGGTCAAATTGTCAACTTAACCCATTTGACCCAAAATGAATTCAAATGAGCCAAACTAAACCAAATCAATAAACAAAACATCCCAAATGATCATATGAACTTGACCCAACCTAACCCAATTTTTGAAAATGAGTCAAATTGAGCCAAACCTAACCAAATTAACTCCACTAATTGAAATTTAGGTCAACCCACTTTTGCTCATTTCAAATCTTCCCAAATCAAATCCAATGCCAAATGATCATTCTACCCTTAGGTCAAAGGCATCACATGAGACAAATCACCCATGTAAGTGGTCATTTCCATTTCTTCCACTTGATACTTCTCCCAATGGTCCACCTAAGCCCAGGACACTACCCACCCACTTGGGGTGATTTGACCCCATGGGAAATGAAATCACCTCACCCTCCACATTAATTTGAAACCATAGAGATGATTCTACTTCAACCAATAACTATCAAGATGGTAATCCAAACATGAAAATTCCCCTCCTCCAAAGAAATGCTCTAACCAATACCCCAAGCTTCCAAGCTCATTCCTCGATCAAAAATGTCATCTCCCATCCCAAATAGACACTCCATTTCTGACCTAACTTCCCATTTCTCCATGAAACTCAAATTAACTTTGCACACCTTCAGGCCTCTTAAGAATGAATCATCTCCCAAGTTTCCTGAGCACTGAGATGGGACTTTGATCAAAGTCGAGCTCTAGGTCATCGATTCATGGCCTTCCGAGTGAACGTCAAGGAATTGATCTAATTGCTACTCAAAAAGGTTTTATCTCCACTAGATTAAGCTTCCTCAATTATTTGAGCTGCCAGTCTTGAGCTCTGGCTAGGTATGCTTCCAAAATTGATACATAAGAAAAAATGGGTTGGAGCTTTTTGAAGAAAACTTGCATCTCATGTGATCTTGACTGTTAAGTCCCCTCTGATCAATGTCATCAAGGTGTGGGATCCCTTTATAGTTGATCGAAGCTTGGGAAAGCTTGAGCATGGTGCACTCCATTCTCCTCACAGTTAGATGATGCATTGTCCATTTCACATAATCAAAATTGACGATCATGATTTGATTCACTAGATCAATCTGATTTAATCCTATTAAGCTGTGGGATTAATCGTAGCTGTCCGATCTTAAATCAGACGGTGGACAAGAAAGCGCGTCCACCGCTATCATGTAGGTGCTGAGTCAGATAAGTTTTAAGTAGCCAATCTCATAGTGCCACATGGAAAGTGCGCCACGTGGAACCAATAGGATTTGGATTTAGTTAGGTTTAATTAATCATTTTTAATGACTAAAACTTCTAAAAATCATAGAAAATCATAGAGAAAGAAAAAACTGCAAATATATACTCATTTTAAAGGTATTTCAGAAGAGAATTAATTAAAAATGATCTTAACTAATTTTGAACAGTAATTAAAGTTTAATTAAGGTTTAATTACAAATTTAATTAGTTTAATTACTTAATTACTTAAGCAATTAAATCCCAAATTTTATTTAATGTGATGACCTCTACCTCATGATTTTCTTGGGATTTATTACTTAATTAGAAAATTGACTAATTAAACCTTAACTACTCTTTTAAGTTGATTAATGATTAATTAATCCCAAGAACTAATAAATTAGTTAATTAAGTTTATTAATCTTTTCAACATTAAGTGAACTAAGGAATAGGTTGGGACCCTTTTCCCAAGTTCATTTCACCCTATTTTAAAATGAAATTAATTAAGATTGAACTAGTTAATTAAATCACTTAAATTGAAATCATAATCACATTAGACCTTAATTAATTAAATCATGGGGTAGATCTTTAGGTGTTTAATAACCTAAAGGAGTTTAATGAAATTATGGTTGGTCCACATGTGTGGAAAAATAAAAGGAATAATTAATTAAGTCCCTTAATCTAATTAACTATTAATCATGAGCAAATGGCATAAGGCCCCTTCTATTTCCTAGGATATTGCAAGTTTATTTTCCATGCATATCATGTTGGCTCATAATTATTTAGTTAATTACTTTAAGGTGACATAGGAGAGTAATTAATTCATCTAACTAAGGGTTCAACTTAATTAACCCATAAACTTAATTACATTTCCTTAAATTAAATCAAATCACTAATGTAATGGGTTTAAACAAAAAGTGATGATTTCTTCTCCTTTAAATAAAATCAAATCCAAAACTTAATTAATAAAGAAGCTTTTGTTTAAATAATCTTATTTGATTGTCCTTAAGAACTAGTTTGGTTGAAAAATCACATGCTTATATTTGATTGTCCTCCTTCCAATAATGTTAAATTTGGTATGTCATTTGAATTCATGCATCCATCTTTTCAAAATCAAGGAAAATAAAATGGATTCAATTTATGTAAGCTTGCATGTGTTGATTTAATTTAATATATGCATGGCTATTATCACTATTAAATCTAAATGTATTTTTCAAAAAGTTTATAAATGAATAATAATGTGTTATGATGCTAGTTATAAATACATAAGAAATGCATGCGCTTATAGCTTAAGTGTATGAAAGTTGAGTTCTCTTTCCTCTATTCATGTGTTGATGTATATAAGATTAAATGGTAATGGGTATATATTCTATACATCCTGGGAACATGAGGCTTTAGCTAGCCCCAAGGAGGTCATTTGATTACCTCGCTTCCCTTATTTGACAACGGCACATACCCATTTGATTTTATTTCTATGTATTTCAATATTAGAATTTGGATAGAACATTAATTCATATATATAAATGATTCAATAAAAATACAATCTTTGCATGGTTTTCTTTCCTCATTTATGTATACATCATCCATGTGTCCAAGAGAAAGTATATAGTCTGGACATCCCGGAATATGAGCTTTAGTTAGCCCCAAGGAGGTCATTTGATTACCTCACCTCCTCGTTTAACAATGACATCTTGCCTATATCTTTGTACATGTATATGTATATGAATGAAAATCCCATTTTACATTAAAATTGCATGCATTCATAATTGACTAAGTGGTTGAATTAATTATCCATATGATTTGGAGCTTACTTCCTATGTTCATGTATACAATTTACATATGTTTGAATGCAAATGGGTATATAGTCCGGACATCTCGAGAATATGATTTAGCTAGCTGAGGTCATTTGAATACCACACTTCCTTAGTTTAACAATGACACATGCTTATTTAATTTCATTCTTATGTCCTTTTGTATAAGAATTTGGATAAAGTTTAAAATTAATATGTTTAAATAATTCAATCAATTAAAATATAAATTCTAAACATACACATACATTCATTATTTAAGTGCTAAAATATGTTGCATGTATAGATATACTTAGATTAAATCATATGCATGTTACATGTGATGGAAAAGAATGATTTAATATATGTCATGTGGTAGTAATTCAATTAAATTAATCTTAAGATGCCTTTCATTTTGAATAGGATTATTTAAAGTGAACTTAAGATTAATTAAATCATTTAATAAGCCATTCACTAAAGAGAACTAAATCAAATTAATATACTTTAGAAAGTGACTTAAGGGGATGAAAGAGGGCAATCCTCCTTTCCTCTTTATAACACTTAGTTGCTAAGTGTAATAAAATGAAACAAAAGAAAACACAAATTAAAATTCTCAAATCAAAACTACTTCAAGTGAAATCAACCTTTCATGTTAAATTGAATCCTTCTACACTTAGAAAATATACACTAATGCCTAACAAGACATACCACACAAGCCTTTAATACACATTAGAATTAAGTCACCACTTCTAGCTCTAAGTTAGATGGTGTATGATGTATGTAGTTTTATGATGTATTATTTTAGATTGGATGTTAGGGTGTATGCTTCGTAGACTTGATGATAGGTCAATATTAGCCTAATCATATTTTCTGCAAGGGATTATGCTTAGGGGATGCTTAAAAATAAATGTGAATGCTCTTTTTATAGGTTGCTTAAATCCTTAAGCATAATCCAAGTTAGATGTTAGTTACCCATGTAGGTACTAAGTCCAAATTATAAATACAACCGCTTGGGATTATATGTATATTTAGCTAACCTCTATTTTGTAGTGTAGTTTGATTTACTTTTCCCATGTAAATGTAATTTTTGCAATAGGAATTAGGATTATTGTTATGGGGGATTAGGATGAGCAATGGCCATAAGGCTTTATCTCGGGGTGCCCTGTGATGCCTTTGAAGCAAGCACCATCCAAATCAAAAATGGAGATATGAAGAAAGAAGACCCCCATAGCATTTAATACAATTATAATTATTCTTTTATATTCTAGGTTGTATAAGGGTAGAGCTCGGCTACCCATCTTTTCTCTCTTTGGGTTATACTGAGGTACCAACCACCTACCTTTCTTTTTTATGATAGTTTATATAATTATGATGTTTACATTGTGCATTAGATGACATGCTTTTAATAGTTTCTTAAATGATTGATGCTTTAATGTGTCTTGATATGATTAGGCTCTTAGGAAAAAATAACTTTTCTACCCAACTAATCACTCATAACAAAATTTTAAACAACTCATAACCTCATCATAAAGCCTAAGACATAAATAAGATAACTAAAAGATTTAGCAACCCCTTAGTATGGTTGTATGTTTCACATCATGCATGCATACTCTTTCTCTCTCTTGAACATGAAGGATCTCCATCCTTGCATGATAAAGGAATGCTTGACCTGTGAGGGCATCCCTTGTGGTGGAGAACACCTTCTTCTAGCTGATTTGACCTATAACCTATTTCATCATGCATTTAGGCATAAGAAATCCTAAAGCCTCTATCAAAATGATTGTCTAAAATGAAATAAAATTTGAAAATATTTTGCATCTATAGATATGCTCATACCACTGTGCTTTAGTCTCTAGGAGTGTGTTTAGGACTTTAATCTCTTTCTAATTAAATAACTACCCTAGCTATCTTGCAATTCATAAGACACTATATGGTTTTAAAATCATTGGAGGAGTTAGCAAGCGCCACCCAGCGCTTATAAGTCTAGAAGTTGGACAATTTATTCTCTCTGTGGAGGTAAACCCTTATGTCCACCTATCTCTTAGATTTAGGTCATGCTCATACTAAAGCTCCCTAGATTTAGGATCCGAGGTAGCTATTTTCTTTGAGCAACAATCATAAATCCTCACCTCTTAGGCATTCCCACAACCTTGTGTTGATGCATTATAAGCTATCGTAATCTAATTAAATTTCAACTCAAAACATATAAATCTCTTCAATTTTTAAATTATAAAGCTCAACCATAGGATAGATTAGAATGCTCATGATGCTTCCTAGTATATAGAATTCTTATTTCATTTGGATTCCAAAATAATTCTTCTTCTTAAACTTTCCCAATTGATTTTCCAAATAAAACCAATCTTTTGATAGTAACCTTGAAATCTTTGGAGATGATAATTGTCTACTTTAATTGAGAGTATTCTTAGAAATTTCATTTCCTAAGATGTAATTAACTATAGAGGCTTGCCTCCATAGGGAACTTAAAAACCTTGTTTAATATAAACCTTACTTTATTCATCCATTTAAATTAGGGGAGAAATCTATGGTACATTCAAAGACCCATCATGCCTAAAGAGTCTTTATTGATTAGTCCATTATGGGTGATGTTTCTATCTTTCAAGATAGTACATCATACCTCAATGTTGTATCACCTCAAAAGTATCCCCTACAATCTTGGTGATATCCAAAAAATAAACACCACAAGGCCCTCTCACCTTGTTCATTGAATTTTCTCAACATCATTCTTTACTTTTGGATTTTGGAGATGTCGATCCCCAAGTAGGCAAGGGTTCTTAGACTCATAATGTTGACTGATACACTGGTCAACCAACTCTGGATAGTTCCAACATCCATTATTATGTAAAGAGATATGTGCTCATGTCCCTAGAGTAAGTCTTCATCACTGAATGTAACTCCTAAGATGTCCTTCAAGTGGCATGCCTCAACTTTAATAGCAGTTAGCTGAGCTAAGCATATTTCTAGATCAAGTAAGGCCTTGATTAGAGATTCCCTCATCTTTTTGGATAAGACAAGGGTGTTGTATATGCTTAACTTAGCTATAAACTTTCTAAGGTGAGACATTGTAAATCGCTGGTCCTCCATAGCATATCTATGGGTGGAGCATCCTATGGAGGGGCTATCTCAGCACTAACCAACTTACTTGCTTTTATCCTAAGGTGCTACCCAATGAGGTAGAACAATGTCACTAAGTAATTGACTATAGTGACTTCTGGAATGATGAGCTTGTGAAAGTTCTACCTTCTCATCGCATACCTACAGCCTCCTATGGGATCTGAGTCGCTAACTCCAAGTCAATCTCAAGAAGTAAACCTGATTGATTCATAGAAGGATAATCCAACTCTGAATCAAAATGGAAAGGATCATAACTACTAGAGCTATTTTTTATTTAGACTCAGAGAGCTTTCAATAGGAATAAAATCAAGAGCATCATAAGTAGATAATATATAAGTAGAAATAAATTTTTCTTCATTAATATCTATTTGGGTGGAGGTACATGTAAAATCAAGTAAAGTAAGGGAGTAAGGGATTTAGTGCCCCTTCTGATACAATGCCCCTGTAGAAGAGGAGCTAAGAAGAGGTGGTAGCAACGGGAGTGGAGGACTTGGATGGTGCTATGCTAGACTATCCCTGCAAGTATGGTGTCGCTATGGTGGGCTGTCACCCTCCTCGAGTTGTCCTTTGCAACTAGCAAACATTCCTTGGTGTTGGAGGTTTGAGCTACTTCAGGCACCTGCAAGAAAAGCTTCTTGATCTTAGAAATGATCTTCTTAGAGGTTCGGGATAGGGAGATATCCTAACCTTCTTTAGTCTTAAGAGGATTACAAGTATCCCAAGGATTACTCTAACAGAACTGGATGGTTGTTCTAATAAGTATTCCTTAGGGATAACTATGGCTCTCAACTTGTAGTTGTGCTCAAGCTAGTCCTTAAAAGTGATACAATCCTCCAAGACATGGCCTAACATATAGGGCAATAGCTAGATCATCTGTCCACTTCCTCCGCCTCTTATACTGAACTAAAAGTCGGTTTCTTTAAGAGATTCTTAAAGATTTTCCTAACTACCTCCCTCTTGAATGAATATGGCTTATTCAATCTATCAAGAGTAGTGGAAAGTAGCGATGGATATGAATATCCTAGGCTGAGGTGGTGGAAATGGTCATGATGGTGGGTATGATGACGAGGTGGTGGAAGAGGAGGTGGCAAAGGAGGCCGAGCTCATAAAACTCTCAGCTTCTTCCATTGACAATAACTATCCTAGCTTCTTCTCAAACACCTTATGGCTTAAGATTGGTCGAAAGGGCAACTATTTGGCTTCCTCTTGTATTTCCTCCTTGATGATTAATTTCTCAATGTTTTGATGGTAAAGCCCTTAAGCATGATGACCGCCATGGATATTCTTGAGAAGATTCTCAATGCATGTTGTTCTTAGCATTTCATGCACGTTGTGCCACTTGAGAATGTAATCAACAAGTTACTTTGAGTTTCTTTTCTATAATGAGGTCGCCTACAATCACCCTATTGAGCTCAAACAGCACTTGATGAAGAGGTGTTCCAACTCAAAAGTCCATCGAACGCCTGACGCACTAATCAAATGCAACAACTAACAGACCGATAACAAAAGGCAAGAAGCCCACCGTTGCAAAACTCTAAAGTGTAATGTGTGGGTTCTACCATCAAAGAACTTGAAGGATTAATAACTAAATAAAAGAAAAAAATAAAAAACCTAAACCTAAAAAGGAAGCCAAAAAATAAAACCTAAAAATAAATAAAAAATAAAACCTAAACCCTAAAAAAAAAAAAAACATAAACCTAAAACAAATAAAATAAAATAAACATAAACCTAAAATAAAATAAACTAAACTAAAATAAATAAAACCTAAACCTAAACTTAAAAATAAACTAAAATAAACCATAAACTAAATAAAATAAAATAAACAAAAATAAACCTAAACCTAAACTAAAAAACCTAAAAATAAACCTAAAATCAAACCTAAAGAAATAAAATAAAACCTAAACCTAAACCTAAACTAAAAATAAACCTAAACCTAAAATAAAATAAAATAAACTAAAGTAAACATAAACCAAAACCTAAACCTAAAAAATAAACAATAACAAAAATACTTAAACTAAAATTAAAAAAAAAATTAAACTAAACTAAATAAAACTAAACTAAATAAAAATAAAAAATAAACTTAAATAAAAATAAAAAAATAAATAAAATAAATAAATAAAAAAATAAACTAAAACCTAAAAAAAATTAAAAAAATAAATAAAAAAATAAAAATAAACTAAATAAACTAAAACCTAAACTAATTTTAAAACAAAAACCCTAAACCATATCCTAAACCCTAACCATAAAACTAAACCTAAACCCAAAACCTAAAACCTTAGACCCTAAAAAGCCCTAAACCCTAAACCCTAAACCCTAAACCCTAAATCCTAACCCTAACCCTAACCCTAAACCCTAAACCCTAAACCATAAACTAACTCTAAACCTTAAATCCTAAACCTTAAACCCTAAAATCCCTAAACCATAAAAACCCTAAACCTTAATCCCTAAAACTTAACCCTAAACCCTAAACCCTAAAAAAAAACTAAAACCCTAATAAAAAACCTAAACCCTAAAACCCTAAACCCTAAACCTAAAACCTAAACCTAAACTAAATAAAATAAAAATAAAATAAATAAAACCTAAACTAAATAAATTTAAAAAATAAAATAAATAAAACCTCTAAAACCTAAACCTAAACCTAAAATTAAAATAAAATAAACTAAAATAAAATAATAAAACCTAAACTAAAAAAAAAAAAACCTAATAAAATAATAAATAAAATAACATAAATAAAATTAAAATAAACCAAAATAAAATAAAATAAAACTAAATAAAAAACCTAAACTAAAAATAACCTAAAATAATAAAAAATAAAAAAAAATAAAACTAAACCTAAACTAAAAAAAACCTAAAATAAATAAAATAAACTAAAATAAATAAAACCTAAACAAAAAACCTAAACTAAATAAATAAAATAAACTAAAATAAACCTAAACCAAACTAAAAAAAAATAAAACCTAAAATAAACCTAAACCTAAAATAAAACTAAAATAAAACCAAAACCAAAAACTAAAATAAAAAAAATAAACCTAAAATAAAATAAAAAATAAAATAACTAAAAAAATAAACCTAAACTAAACCTAAAAAAAAATAAACTAAAATAAATAAACAAAATAAATAAACTAAACTAAATAAAATAAACTAAAATAAATAAATAAAATAAAAACTAAATAAACCTAAATATTAAAAAAAAATAAAAAATAAAACTAAATAAAATAAAAAATAAACCTAAACAAAAAATAATAAACTAAAACCTAACCCTAAATCTAAAACCTAAACCTAAACCTAAACCCTAAAAAAATAAAAAAATAAAAATAAAACCTAAACCTAAACCCTAAACCAAAAAACTAAGCTAAACCCTAAACCCTAAACCCAAAAATAAACCCTAAACCCTAAACTATAAACCTAAACCTAAAATAATAAAATAATAAAACCCTAACCCTAAACCTAATAATAAACCCTAAACCTAAACCCTAAACCTAAAACCCTAAACCTAAACCTAAAAAAAACCTAAACCCTAAAATAAAACCCTAAAAACCCTAAACCCTAAAACCTAAACCAAAACCTAAAACCCTAAAAATAAAATAAAATAAAACTAACTAAAAATAAAAAAATAAACCTAAAAAAATAAAAAATAAACTAAAATAAAAAACCTAAACTAAAATAAATAAACTAAAAAATAAATAAAGTAAACTAATAAAAATAAAAAATAAACAAAATAAAAAATAAAATAAATAACTAAACTAAACCTTAAAAATAAAATAAAATAAATAATAAAATAAATTAACTAACTAAACCCTAAATAAAACCTAAATAAACCTAAATAAAATAAATAAAATAACCTAAATAAACTAAATAATAACCTAAAAAATAAACCTAAACCTAAACTAAACCCTAAATAAATAAACCTAAACTAAACCTAAACTAAAACTAAACTAAACTAAATAAACCTAAACTAATAAAAATAAACCCTAAACCTAAACCTAAACCTAAAATAAAACCTAAATAAATAAACTAAAAAAACCTAAACCTAAATAAAAAAAAAACTCTAAACCTAATCCTAAAAGTAAAATAAAAAAATTAAACCTTAAAACTAAATTAAACCCAAAAAAATAAATTTAAAAAAAAACCTAAACTAAAATAAATAAACTAATTTAAATAAAATAAAAAAATAAAATAAACTAAAATAAATAAAAAAATAAACTAATAAACTAAATAAACTAAACCTAAAACTAAAAACCTAAACCCTAAATCTTAAACATTAAACCCTAAAAAACTAAATAAAACCTAAACCTAAAAATAAACCTAAATAAATAAAAAATAAAACCTAAACCTAAACTAAAAAAAAAACCTAAACCTAAAATAAATAAAATAAAATAAACATAACCTAAACACAAATAAACTAAATTAAAATAAATAAACTAAACCTAAACCTAAAATAAACTAAACTAAACCCTAAACTAAATAAATTAAAATAAACTAAAAATAAAACCTAAACCTAAACAAAAAAAAAAAAACCTAAAATAAACCTAAATAAAACCTAAAATAAACCTAAAATAATAAAATAAAAAACCTAAACCAAAAAAATTAAATAAAAATAAAACTAAACTGAAAAATAAACATAAACCTAAACCTAAGCTAAAAAAATAAACTAAAATAAAAAAACTAAACTAAAATAAAAAAAAAACTAAAATTAAAAATTAAAATAAAACCTAAACTAAAATAAATAAAAAAAAATAAAAAATAAACCTAAATAAAAAAATATAAATAAAATAAACCAAAATAAATAAAATATAAAATAAACAAATAAAATAAATTAAAATAAACTAAAATAAAATAAAACTAAATAAATTTAAACTTTGTTTTTAATTTTAAAATAAAACCCTAAACTAATCCCTAAATAATAAACCCTAAACCTAAACCCTAAAAAAACTAAACTAACCAAAACCCTAAACCTAAACCTAAACCTAAACTAAACCCTAAACCTAAACCCTAAACCTAAAAAACCCTAAACTAAAACCCTAAACTAAACTAAAACCTAAACCTAAAACCTAAACTCTAAACCCTAAAACTCTAAACTCTAAACCTAAACTAACCTAAAACTAAACCTAAACCTAAACTAAAACCTAAACCCTAAAACTTAAACCTAAAAAAACCCTAAACACTAAACCCTAAAACTAAACCTAAACCCTAAACCCTAAACCCTAAACCTAAAACCCTAAAAACACTAAACCCTAAACTAAACAAAACTAAACCTAACCCTAAACCTTAAACTTAAAATCCTAAACCCTAAAATAAACTATAAACCTAAACCCTAAACCTAAACCTAATCCTAAAAAATAAAAACCTAAACTAATTAAAACCTAAAATAAAATTAAAATAACTAAACTAAATAAATAATGTAATAAAATAAAACCTAAAATAAAATTAAAAAATAAATAAAATAAAATAAAATAAATAAAAAATAAAATAAAGAAATTAATAAACTAAAAAAATAAACCTAAGATTAAAACTATAAAATAAAAATAAAAAAATAAAATAAAATAAAATAAAATTAAAGTAAAACTAAATAAAAAAAACCTAAACCTAAAAATTAAACCTGAAAATAAATTAAATATAAACCTAAACCCTACACTTAAAAAAAAACCAAAACTTAAAATAAAAATAAAATAAACATAAACCTAAATTAAAATAAACTAAACTAAAATAAATAAAACCAAAACCTAAACCCTAAACTAAAATAAACCTAAACTATATAAAATAAAATAAACTAAAAAAAACCTAAACATTAACTAAAAAAAATAAACCTAAAATAAAAAATAAACCTAAACCTAAAAAAAATAAAATAAAAATAAACTAACTAATAAATCTAAACCTAAACCTAAATAAAAAAATAAATAAACTAAAAAAAAAACCTAAACTAAAATAAAAAACTAAACTAAATAAAAATAAATATAAATAAAAAATAAAATAAAATTAAAATAAACAAAAATAAATAAAAAAATAAGCTAAATAAACTAAATAAACCTAAACCTATTACTAATTAAAAATAACCCTAAACTAAATAAACCCTAAACCCTAAAAACCCTAAACCCAAACTAAAACCTAAACCATAAACTAAACCTAAACCATAAACCTAAACCCTAATCTAAACCCTAAACCTAAAAATAAACCCTAAAACCATAAACCCAAACCATAAACACTACACCCTAAACCCTAAACCCTAAACCCTAACTAAACCTAAAACTAAACCTAAACCCTAAACCTAAATATAAAGTAACTAAAAAATTAAAAATAAAAAACCTAAACCAAATAAACCTAAAAATAAACCTAAACCCTAAGAATAAGAACCTGATGGCTGAACATCAAATCAAAATAAAACCTAAGGACTAAGGTAAACTTAACGCAAATAGTAACTGAACCTGGATATGGAGGTGGTGGTCAAAGTAGTGGTGGTAAAAATAAGGTTAAAACCAAATGGTGGCGAGGGAGAGATCGAGGATATGATGGTGGATCAATACTAAGACTGGTTCCTAAACTAGATAAATAAGAATGAACAATGAAAAATGCTTATGGAACTATGTCTTATAATAAAGATTCTAAATCTGGTCTTTGATTTCATGCATGCTCATTTTATTTATGTCATCGCTATCTTAAAAACTGTTACTTAGTTGATGAAATTAAAAAAAATGAAATGTTGAATTCAAATTTATTCTCTATTAAAAAAAAGCCAAAACCCTAAACCCTAGACCTAAATCCTAAATGCTACACCCTATACCCTAAACCCTGAAAACCCCAAACCATAAACCCTAAACCGTAAAATAATAAACCCATAAACCTAAACCCTAAACCCTAAACCCTAAACTCTAAACCCTACCCCTCATAACTTAAACCCTAAACTCTAAACCCTCAACTAACCCTAAACCCTAATAAGCTACAAAAGCTAAACCTAAATTAAATAAATAAAATCTAAAATACAAAAATAAAGAACATAAACCAAAATAAAATAATATAATGAAATAAAATCAAAACCTAAACTAAAACCTAAACATAAACCTAAACCTAAAAAGAAACTAAAATAAAAAATAAAATCTAAATTAAAATAAAATTAATATAAACCTAAATTAAACTAAAAAATTAAAACCTAAATAAAATAAAAACTAAACCTAAAAGAAAAATAAAATAAAAATAAAATAAAAACCTAAACATAAAAAATAAACCTAAAAATAAAACCTAAAAATAAATTAAAAATAAAACCTAAACCCTAAACCTAAAATATTTTAAACCTAAACCTAAACCTAAACCCTAAATAAAATAAAATAAACTAAAAATAAACCTAAACCTAGACTAAAAAGAAAACCTAAAATTAAACCTAAAACATAAACCTAAACCTAAAAAAATAAAATAAAAACCTAAACCTAAAGCTAAATATAAAAATTAAAACCTAAACCAAAAAAAAAAATAAACCTAAACTTAAAAAAAATAAAATAAAAAAATAAAACTCAACCAAAAAATAATAAACTAAACCTAAACCTAAAAAATAAACTAAAATAAAACTAAATTAAAATAAATAAACTAAACTAAATAAAAGAAAAAATAAACATAAATAAATATTAAAAATAAAATAAAGTAAAATAAATAAAAAATAAACCAAATAAACCTAAACCTATCGATTTACTTAATTTAATTTAAAAAACCATAAACTTTAAACCCTAAATGCTAAACCCTAAAACTAACCTAAAACCCTAAAACCTAAAACCCTAAACCTAAAACCCTAATCGTAAACCCTAAACCTTAAAAGCATAAACTGTAAAACCCTAAACCTTAAACCATAATCGCTACACCCTAAACATTAAACCCTAAACCCTAAACCCTAACCCTAAACCCTAAACCCTAAACCCCAAACCCTAAACCTAAACCTAATTAAATATAAAAATAAACATAAACCTAAAACCTAATAAAATAACTTAAACCTAAACCCTAAGAATGGGTAGAACCTATGAACATCACCATCAAAGCTCTAGATCCGATGGAGGAGGCTAAAATTATCAAATGGTGGTGGGGAATTGAGGTGCTAGTGGATGAGGTAATGAGGGTGGTGGTTGGGGGTGGGAGGAACAGGTTACATTGGTGGTGGCTGGGAGAGATGGGATGGGTACCTAGAGAGGTCTTATGATGGAATAGAAACCAGAAACTAATCTAACTGCTTAATGGAACTATGCCTTTATGGTTCTAGTTATCTAGGTCTTTGATTTGCTCCATGCAGTCATTTTTATCTATGTCATTGATTGTCTCTAGAAAACTTGGTGTGTTAGGTTAATGAAATCAAAAGAATGTTTAATCAATTTGTTCTCTATTAAAAAAAAACAAAACCCTAAACCCTAAACTAAAACTAACCCTATACCCTAAACCCTAAACCCTAAACCCTAAAACCCCAAACCCTAAACCATAAACCATAAACCCAAAAACCTAAACCCTAAACCCTAAACCCTAAACCTTACACCCCAAACCTTAAACGCTAAACCCTCAATTAAGCCAAAAAAGCTAAAAAGCTAAGCCTAAACTAAATAAAACCTAAAAATAAAATAAATAAAGAAACCTAAACCAAAATAAAATAAAAAAATAAAATAAAATAAAACCTAAACTAAACCTAAACCTAAACCTAAAAAGAAACTAAAATAAAAAATAAAAACTAAACTGAAATAAAATAAATGAAAATCTAAACTAAACTAAAAAATAAAACCTAAATAAAATAAAACTAAACCTAAAATAAAAATATAAAATAACCAAAATAAAAGAAAATAAAATTAAATAAAAAAACTTAAATTTATAAAATTAACCTAAAAATAAATAAAAAGAAAACCAAACCATAAACCTAAAATATACTAAACCTAAACCTAAACCTAAATCATAAATAAAATAAAATAAACTAAAAATAAACCTAAACCTAAACTAAAAAATAAAACCTAAAATTAAACATAAACCTAAAAAAATAAAATAAAAACCTAAACCTAAACCTAAAAATAAAGAATAAAACCTAAACCTAAAAATAAAATAAATAAAAAAACTAAACTAAGAAATAAACCTAAACTTAATCCAAAACCTAAAAAATAAACTAAAATAAAAAACCTAAACTAAAATAAAAAACCTAAACTAAAATAAATAAACTTAAAATAAATAAATTAAAATAAATAAAAAATAAAATAAACATAAATAAAAAATAAAAAATAAAATAAACTAAAATAAATAAAATAAACTAAATAAACCTATAATTTACTATCTTACTAAATTTAAAATAAAAGTTAAAAAATTAAAAAAATTAAAAAAAAAACCCTAACCCTAAACCCTAAACTCTAAAGCTTAAACCCAACCCTAATCCTAAACCTTAAACCTAAACCTTAAAGCCTAAACCCTAAAGCCTAAATACCTAAAACTAAACCCTAAACCTAAACCCTAAACCCTAAATCCTAAAACCTACAACCCTAAACCCTAAACCCTAAACCCAAAACCCAAAACCCTAAAAACCTAAAAACCTAAACCTAAACTAAATAAAACCTTAAAAATAAGATAAATAAGGAAACTTAAACCTAAATAAAATAATAAAATAAATCTAAAACCTAAACCTAAACTAAAACATAAACCTAAACCTAAACTTAAAATAAAATAATTTAAAAAATTAAAACTATAAAATAAAATAAATAAAACCTAAACTAAACTAAAAAAAATAAAAATAAAAAAACCTTAATAAAATATAAACTAAATGCAAAATAAAAATAAAATAAAATAAAACTAAATTAAAACCTAAACCTAAAAAAAACCTAAACCCTAAACAAAAAAAAAAAACCTAAACCTAAAATAAATAAAATAAAATAAACTTAAACCTAAACTAAAATAAAAAAACTAAAATAAATGAAACCTAAACATAAACCTAAAATAAACTAAACCTAAACCCTAAACTAAATAAAATAAAATAAACTAAAAATAAACCTAAACATAAACTAAAAAAATAAAACCTAAAAATTAACCTAAAATATAAAGCTAAAACCTAAAGCTAAACCTAAAAATAAAAATTAAAGCCTAAGCCAAAAAAATAAAATAAAAACAAAACTAAACTAAAAATAAAAAACCTAAACCTAAACCTAAAAAAACTAAACTAAAATAAAAAATGATAAACTAAAATAAATAATCTAAACTAAATAAAAAATAAAAAATAAACTTAAATAAAAAAAAATAAATAAACTAAAATAATTATAAAATAAACTAAATAAACCTAAATCTACTGTTTACTTAATTTTGTTTAAAAAAATACTAAACCCTAAACCCTAAACCTAAACCCTAACCCTAACCCTAAACATAAAACCCTAAACCATAAACCCTAAAACTCTAAACCCTAAACCCTAAACTAACCCTAAACTAAACCTAAACCCTAAACCCTAAACCCTAAAGCCTAAAGCATAAAGCCTAAACCCTAGACCCTAAACTAACACAAAACTCTAAGTTAACCCTAAAACCTAAACCCTAAACCCAAAACCTAAAACCCTAAACCTAAACCTAAACAAAAAAATTAAAAACTAAAATAAATAATAAATAAAATAAACTTAAAATAAAAAATAAAATAAAACTAAATAAAACCCTAAACCTAAAACAAAATAAAATAAACAAAATAAACTAAAAAAAAATAAAACCTAAACCTAAAATAAAGAAAACCTAAACATAAACCTAAACTAAATAAAATAAAATAAACTAAAATAAACCTAAACCTAAACTAAAAAATAAAATATAAAAAAATAAAACATAACCTAAAAAAAAAATAAAAATCTAAACCTAAACCAAAAAATAAAGAATAAAATATAAAAAAAAGAAAATAAATAAAAATAAAAAAAATAAAATAAAACCTAAACCTAAACCTAAAAAAAAAAATAAAAACCTAAACAAAATAAATAAACCTAAAATAAATAAACTAAATAAAATAAAAATAAAATAAACCTAAATAAAAAATCAAACAAACTAAAATAAATAAAAGTAAACTAAATAAACTAAATAAACCTAAACCTACTAATTACTTAATTTTAAAAATAAAAAATTATTAAAAAAAACCCTAACCTAAACCCTAAACCTAAACCCTAAATCCTAAACCCTAACATTAAACCCTAAAGCCTTAACACTAAACCTAAAACTTAAACCTTAGAAACCCTAAACCCTAAACCCTAAAACATATAACCCTAAACCCTAAACCCTAAACCCTAAACCCTAAAACCCTAAAAACCTAAACCTAATCTAAATAAAACCTAAAAAATATAATAAATAAGAAAACCTAAACCTAAATAAAATTAAATAATAAAATAGAATAAAATCCTAAACCAAAACCTAAACCAAAATGTAAAAATAAAATAATTTAAACAATAAAAACTATACTAATATACAATAAATAAAAACCTAAACTAAACTAAAAAATAAAATAAACTAAAAATAAAAAACCTTAATAAAATATAAACTAAATGCAAAATAGAAGTAAAATAAACCTAAAATAAAATAAAATAAAAACTAAATTAAAACCTAAACCCTAAACTAAAAATATAAACCTAAAATAAATAAAATAAAATAAACCTAAAGCTAAACTAAAATAAACTAAACTAAAATAAATGAAACCTAAACCTAAACCTAAACCCTAAACTAAATAAAATAAAATAAACTAAAAATAAACCTAAATGTAAACTAAAAATTTAAAACTTAGAAATTAACCTAAAATAAAAAGATAAAACCTAAACCTAAAAATAAAAAATAAAACCTAAGCTGAAAAATAAAATAAAAACAAAACTAAACTAAAAAATAAACATAAAAAATAAACCTAAACCTAAACCTAAAAATTAAACTAAAATAAAAAAGCTAAACTAAAATAAATAATGTAAACTAAATCAAAATAAAAAATAAACTTAAATAAAAATAAAAAATAAAGTAAACAAAAATAAATAAAAAATAAACTAAATAAACCTAATTCTACTAGTTTGCTTAATTTAAAAAAAATATTAAACTCTAAACCCTAAACCCTAGCCTTAACCCTAAACCCTAAACCCTAAACCCTACACCATAAACCCTAAAACTCTAAACCCTAAACCCTAAACTAACCCCAAACACTAAACCATAAAAACCATAACCCTAAACCCTATACCCTAAACCCTAAAGCCTAAAGCCTAAACCCTAAGCCCTAGACCCTAAACTAACCCTTAACCCTAAGTTAACACTAAACCCTAAACCCTAAAACCTAAACCCTAAACCCTAAACCTTAAAAATTGAAAAACCTAAACCTAAACCTAAAAATAAAATAAAATAAAAAATAAAAATAAACTAAAATAAAATAAAGAAAAACCTAAACTTCACTTAAAAAAATAAACCTAAGAATAAAATTTTAATATAATAAAATAAACATAAAATAAAAAATGAAATAAAC